>JAKSZP010017233.1:0-162559 GCA_022478985.1 Massospora cicadina | reverse complement strand
AAAATTGGTCAGGTCTAATTTGGTCAGCAATCTGGCTGATGCTCAAAATTTGAATGACTGTAAAAGCATGAAGAATGAGATATCGGTCAGATCGCCTGACAGTTCCAATTCAATCTCCAGACCAGTTGAGCAAATATTAAGTGCTATTGACGAGGGTTCGAAGCCCTCAAATAGTAATTCAGGCGTTGTGCCTGATGTGCTGCCATTGACCAAATGAACGGTTAAATGTCTGAGTGCGGGCGGGTTGACTGTCCTGAACCCATTCCCAACCAAATGGACCCGTCCCTATAAGGGATGGCCTTGGGGGATTCCCATCACCCATCAGGCTAAACGCCATCAGGCTAATTGTTATAAATGTAGTTGAGCCCTGGTTTGGACATTTGAGGTCAAACTGATAGAGACTCAGCCCACCGCTGAATTTTGCAATGTCAGTTCCCAAAGAATAAACCCCCCCATTCCCAAACAATGCGCCAGTCAGGCCGAATTTTTTGGGTCCTGACCCCATCCTGTCACTACCCAATTGACCACTATTTAATCAGTTGCATGGCACTGAGGAAATTGTTGGTTGATTTTCTTACTTTCCTTTCCCAATAAATTTTTTCTAAAAAAATCAAATTTTCTTTATTTTTTGTTCTAACTGAATCCCAGATGGCATTTCCCTGGTGGCCCATCACCCCGCACTCTGGGTGGGCTTTACCAATTCTTTTGGTCACCATGGCTCCCTCTATCATCGATTGGGGCCAGCAAGTCAGACATTTTTGGTCTTACAACCCCACTCTTATGAATTTCCAAACACAATGCACGGGGATTTTATGGCCCTATGTACAACAATGGATAGAGAGAACCCATCTCCCTAGTGCCCCCAATGAGTTGGCCTCTCAAACCAAGAATCTCATCGAGACTGTACCAGTAATCCCACCTCCTGTAGTTAGAATCACTGAGTTGGGAATGGGTTCAGTGTGGTTTGCCGTTGGGATATTCCTTACCCTGTTGTTACACCACCACTTCGTGGTATCAAATTTCCTGGCTCCATATCAAGTTGTACAGTTGGCAATGCCTCTGGCATTCTGGATTGCTTTTTGGGTGTTCACACATCCTGACTGGCAGGCCTGTCTAAACTTCTTCTGCCGTTTCCATGACACTCACCTCCACTGTGAATCAATGCTAGGTTTGCATGCTCCCTAAGGAAAGGGGCAAAAATATCACGCCTCTCTGACCCTGCTATTGAGTCAAACTTACCTTGGGAAGATCTCTCTTGCATGCCATAAGTTCTAAACTTTAGGAATAGCTTGATGTAGATTAAAAACTATTGCCTCCCATGATTAGCCAGCAATGAGGCATCACTCACCCATAACCACTCCAAAATGACTCAAACTTTATCCCCCAGATACCCTAACCCTCATGAATGGCTCCAAGATTGGTTTGGCCATCAAGCCAGGCATTAATAGAACTCTCTCATCTTAACAGCTGGTTCCAATCCTATTTATGACCAAACTTTCTCACCAACCTATTACTGTGGCCAATCTTATATACTAACAGTAGGTTGAGGCCCCCTTTTTACCTCCATTTTTACTTTGGCCTACTTATGCATCATAACCAAAAACAAGATCATTTTATAACAAGTTTAAAATTTAAGCTTATCAACATCCTTACCAATAGGCAGTGGAGCCCAGAAATATAATCAAATAAATTCTAGCATACAGCTTTTAAATTACAAAAGGGCTTCACTACCTGTAGGATAAACAGCTTGTCGACTCCATAAATTGTTTGACTAAAAATCTGGAATCTCATCCACTAAGATTAAAATTTCAGATATCAGGTCTCCTTTCATTGTGCATCAGGACTCATATTGAAAAGCGCAAACCATAAGTAAGAAACACTCTAACTATCCACTCAGACCTGGCTCTATAGAAAGGCTATCATTTATTCTCCTGGAATGAATACTCCTAATTTCAGTGGCCTTAATAGCTACAATTAACTGGGTATACCAAACCTTTTACAAAAATTAAAACATCACGCCAGCCTAAGGAACCTAACCACATCATTAGCATTTCAAAGCCATGCAACCATTGGTAATAAAAAAGTGTTAACATACTTGTCCCTACCTTATCCTGGGCTTCCCAATATAGGCTTGCAATTTTCCCTCACAACTTCTCTTAGCATAATTTTGAGGGTCTTTGGTAAGTTTTCTAACTTTTACTTTTCTAACATCTCCTCTAGATCATCCTTCAATAGTGGTATAAAATGGCTGTGCCCCTGACATTCTGGATGTTTTATTAGTTTGATGAGGACCCAAGACTACAACCTGATCTTATTTTATTAGTCAGTTTGATGACATGATCACCCAGCCATTGAAATCAGCAGTTTCTGGATTGGTCTTAACCCTAGGTAACGTTATCTTACATTTTTACACTCACCCCTATAACCTCCACAAAATCTGGCTTCAACTATGATTCTTTGGCACATTAATACCTACCTGACGTTTAGTTTTCATTGTATAAACCACTGGAAATACCCTCACTGAATCATCTGTTTAATACTTGCAGTATCCCTGACAGGGTCATCTCAGGATCACCAGCAAAGGATGGGAGCAGGCCCTTAACAGTTTAAATATACCCCAGATGCATTTTTGATGCTTAGAAAACATTAAATGTGTTATGGTCTAAGGGCTCAGAGTACCTTGGCCCTCTTTATTTCCTTGATGGAGATTTCCATAAGTGGGAATGGAGCCTCCTTCATTTATTATAAAAGCAAGCAACTAGGTCTCTCTCTTCACACTGATGTCTTCAGAACTTTCACCTCGTGAACTCCATGATTCCAAGGTACACTAACTATCCATTCTAAATGTAATTACTACAGATCCATCAGCCAATTTTATGCATTTGATCGTTTGGCGTCTGTTGGTATTTTAGTATGCCCACATTACTCAGCTTGATTGATTATATTCTATCTGCTTATTACTGGAAAATGAGGCCCACTAATGGATGTGGGAGTTATTCTTTTGGATGTTAACTACTGTTTGCAGAATAGCTTTGACAAATATGAAGTAATCCACCAGGATTGATCTTCCATATTGCTTATGTTTCATTGGGGATAATCCCCAGCAATAAACAAGTAATTTTATTATTGATTTTACTATTGAAAATGATTATTTTGTAAAGGTTGATTGGTGTTTGTCGCCAATCAACTAAGAGATTTTTGCGTAGTTGTTATAGCAATGACAACGCTTCTAATATAAACTTGCAGGTTAACCTTTTAGCTAACATAAATTTGCTGTTAGTAGGTAAATGTACCATTACCTAAACAGGTCAATAACCTAATTAGGATACCCCACTGGGGTTGAGAATGTGGGGATGCATATAATAATTACTCTGGAGAAAGTCACATATCTAGATGGCTGCAGAACCCAACTAGCTGGATAAGGAAGATCCTCATGAGTGAAACCTAAAAAGGGCTAATCCATCAGCAACGGCTGCCATTTCTCCAATGGGGTGCCAACGAGGGTTGAGCGCCAAATTCCCTATAATTTCCTTCGTTTTTCATTAAATAAAGCAAATACTTGGAGATACTTTAAGATCCAAAATATACTTTAATATCTTTCTATCTTCCAATAGTTGTATTTTTACACTTGGGATTAGAGCTTAATAAAATTAGATAGCTTTTGGTATTTTTTTATTATCAAGATCTCCGCGGGCTCCTGCGTTAAAAGAGAGGCAGAGAGAACCTCTTAACCTAATATTAGGGTAAGTTCCACTAAGAAGATGGCACCTCTGAACCTACAAGTAGATTAAGTTTATAATTTAAGTTCTATCAAAAGGAAGAGTCAGAGGGAAAAATCGCCTCATTCCATAAATACCTTCAAGGATTGAAGGAAGACATAGCACCAATCTAGCGTTTGACAATACTTTATATTGGCTGTGAAGATTCAACTAGGGTGATAGTCTTGGTACTATCACCAACCCATACAATTATCAACTATATCAACAAGTTATTACAACGCGCACATCATATCCTGTGTAGTCAACTTAAGATCTATAGCGAGCAATAGTAAAAAAGTTTAAATTTGGTGCTCACTATAGGGTAGTTAATTTTTCAAGCCATAAGTAATAAAATAATATCAGCAATATTATACAAGACAAAATTTTGGAAATTGTGGACAGAATTAGAAACGTTAATATGAACGCACTGAACTCAGCATCATAAGCAGATTTTGTTATATTGGAGGAGCATCTGATGAAAACCAAGGAGGGAATTGATAAGCTAGAAAGCTTGAAAATGATCTTTATGGGAAGGTAACATCCTTGAAAAGAAAAGAGACTGAATTAATAAAGGAGATAATATCCAAAAAAATGAATGAGAAGCGGATAGAGAATGCTTATGCCAGGTTCAGGAGGATATAGTGCAGATGTTAAAGCACTTAAAAGAACTTGAAAATCATAAGTTTGATTGCACTCAGATGGAGGTGAATAAAGCTGACAATGATATGCATAAAATCTAGTTGGTCTAGTACAACTACTGATGAATTTGCCTGCATCTTTTGCTGCAATTTTAGAGATGACTCCCAAAAACACACCCATCATTAGTCAGGTAGCCGGGAAGAAATCCACTGAAAATGGAGCGATGAAACAAATTCATGATATGCCAGAAATACTTACATTTCCCCAGGATAACGCACTGGCATTTTTCCGCCTATTTGCAATGACAATGTTAAGATATGACGACTGAAAGAAGGCAGTAAACATTATGAACTGCCTAGTTACTGATTGTCAAAATCTGGTGCTGCCCTATATTACTCGAGTAATCTAATGTACAGCGATGCCAAGGATGCCATAATGACTGAGTTGTGTTGTCCTACGTGGTTGAACAGCTGTAAACAGAAGTTTATAGGCATTCAGTTCAGAAAAGGAAAGACACTAGCAGCTTTCATCTTCCAACTTAACCAGGGATCATAAATCCTGGCCAGTGAAAAGCATTTTCAGATTTCAATGCGCCCACAGCCATGCAATTAAGACTTTGGCCATACAGAGATTTACATTGCATTATGGCTTCAGCGCTTGTAAATTAGACTTCTACATCACAGATGGTGGATCATCTTAAAATGTTAAGAGCAATATATGAAGCGCACAATCAAATCTTCAAAGTTATTCTGACCAAAACTTAGAATATAGGGAAATTCGCTGATCCAATAAAGAACAACAGAATTGAGTCATAATGGGAAATAAGCCCAAATGACCAAAACAAGAGGATATTACTCAAATTCACTGCCACCAATGTGGAAAACCTATGCATTTCGCTGCTCAATGTTGGAGCAAGAAGCCTAAGAAATAAGTAAATCTGGTTCAGGTTAAAAAAAGAAATTGGTCATAATTTTGAAAAGGAACAGCAGTATAGATAAGGAACAATATAGCAATGCAACTAAACCTAATCCCATTGACATATTAAATAATTTCTCTGATATCTATGTTTTTTTGTGAATTAAAACACACCTGATCCGCTCTACCAGGTGGTTAATTTGTATGCAAAGGCGATTACCTGAGCAAAGGCAATGGTTAGACCTGAAATTTTTGAAAATAGTTGCTTGCCCATATACTCGTCAGCTGGTTGAAAAGATCAGATCCACCAAAAGCACTGAGGAGTTACTCAAAATGAGACTTGATGAAGAAAACATTTCTCTTCAAATTAATGCAATCAAGGAATAATTTCCTTATTTATCTGCGCAATTAATACATACTCTTGATTCAGCAAATAATGCTGCAATTCACTCAGTAAACACCTAATTGCAATACTCTGAGTGTAATATATGTGGCCATTATAGTCATCCATGTAAGTGTTTAGGTGATAATTGCCAGTGGTGCGCCCATTAATAATGTTTTACCAAATTGTTGAAATGAATGAAGATTTTGCCAGAGCTAGAGCACAGAAAAGAATATGGAACCACAGGACTGGATAAACAAAATCTTGTGGAGCATACAGTTCACTACTGTTTCAGCTTAAATTTCTGGTGGTATCATCTCTCAACATAGTATTAGCAAATCAAAATTATGACATAATTATCAGGTTGGAATTTCTGAAAAAGTATTGTTTCAATTGCGATTTTTGAGGATAATACCCTGAAAATTTTAGGGTAAACACTGCTTTTGGCATATCAGTGTAAAGGAGACGCTTTACAGACAAAGAATAATTTTTTAAAATTAATATACAATGATGGCATTATTTCCATCAATATAAGTTATTTGACCAAAAAAGTAGGAAAATTCCGAGAGATATTCTTGAAACCTGTGGTATGTTATTGAGGATGAAAATAATAAATACCATCCCACCAGGAACGCAATTAATAGTTAACACAAGTTAGCATTATAGATTCTGGAACAATTTTAATGGAGAAGTATTTAGCCTATGGAATAAATTGAGATTAGAGCCAAAAGTAGCGCCGTAGATTATAATTAAGACCATGGCAAAACAAGAATGCTACTGGCTAATCTGGGTGGAAAACTGATGAGAGTAGAAAAAATTGTCATCACATTTGTGCATTCAACCCAGGCGGCATAAATCTAGGAACCATATGACTTTGTAATATTAGCAAGAAATGGGATTACCAATAGATGCTGCCAAAAGCATCAATGTATTGGTCAATTGTATGCAATTGACTGATTTATCAATGAAAGCAAGAAGAAGTGCTATTATTGTTAGAAAAATATTAGGTGATATTTTCCCAGGATGTCTATGACCTTGGATGCACTAAAAATGTGATACATAAGGTCAATACTGGGGAATACCTGCCAATAAGAATGTGAACTGTTCCCCCTCGGGTTGGGACCATCTAGTACTAAAAAAAGAATGTGACCTGTTTACCAGTCAAAGGCTGCTAAAGCAGTAGTCAGCAAAGAAATGAGCAAGTTGATTGAGCATGGGTCCTTGTTTCATCATTGAGTCTATGGGCAGGTCTGATACTAATTGTAAAGAAAAATGATAGATCAAATTGTGTGGTGATATATTACTTCTGGTTGTTAGAAATCACAAAAAATGATTACTATCTGCTGCCGTGGATTGGCAATGCATTCAATTACCTAGAGGAAGTCACATATTTTTGGCGATGGACTTGATCTCAGTATATTGGCAGATAGATTTGTCAAAAGAAAATCAAGAGAAATGTACAATAATCACCGCACAAGGATTATACCAGCTGTTGAGAATGCCCCATGATTGTGTGATGTGCTGGTGACGATCCAGAGGACAATGATTATACCTTAAATGATTAAAGTTGTCTTGCATTTTTATATACTTAGGCAATATCAACGTATCCAGAAG
Organism: Massospora cicadina; assembly: GCA_022478985.1. NCBI lineage: Eukaryota > Fungi > Entomophthoromycota > Entomophthoromycetes > Entomophthorales > Entomophthoraceae > Massospora > Massospora cicadina. The sequence continues at coordinate 155,251 of JAKSZP010017233.1, read as the reverse complement.
GACATTTACTGATCACCTGGAATACTTGGAGGGAGTTTTCAAGCGCCTAGAAATAGTGAATATAAGAATTAAGCTGAGTAAATGTCATTTATATAAAAAAGAGCTCATACATCTAGAGTTTATGATAAACTTTATCAGATTGCAACTGCAACTGTAGAATATTACAGCCATTTAGCGGATGTCATTCCTATGGAGTGTTTTTTAAATACAAGTCTTTTTTTATGGTTGACTACTATCATCAATTAATTAAGGATTTTGCTGGAATTACTGAACATTATAGCACCTATTGAAGGATCTGAAAAAAGGATTATATGGAAGGAGGAAGCCCAAGATCATTTGATGAGTCATAAAAAAATATTTGAGGACTAATCCTATCTTGAATTTAAAAAGCTCAAATGGTAATTTATCATACAGACTGTAGCCTCATTAATGGAAAACAGCGCCATTATAATTAAAGTAGATGATGATGGTGAATAGCATCCAGTGGCACATGTGAGTAGTACAATGATTCCAGCAGAAAGGAACTACACCATTATGGATTGTGAGTGTCTCACAGTAATTTATGCCTGCAACTAAATTTAAGTATATATTCATGAGACACACTTAAAATTTTCAGATTGATCATTCATCTCTAAGCTGGTTACAGATTTTAAAGAACCAGAGGGTCGACTGGCCCAATGAGTTTTGAAATTAAAAGCCTACAATTTCAAATTATACACCAAGCAGGAGCAGCACATCAGAATGCAGTCAGATTACTGGGATTACCTGACGTTTAAGTTGTATATCATCAAGCTGATGAATTGTTTCAGCCGATGATCAAAGGATATTGAAGATGAACCTCAAGGAATTCAAACTGCGCTGAGGAAAGTGATGAAAAATACTAAAATAATAGACAGTTATATGAGTCAATTGACATAAAATGGGTTTTATTCCATAAAATGTTGTAACAAGCGGAAATAATTAAAGCCATGCATAAAGTTTTCAGGAATGGAGGCTTAAGAAAACTATGGACCATTTAAGCCAGTTTTATTACTAGGAATCAATCAATTATGATGTAGCAGCCTATCTGGCCTGTTGCATGGAATGTCAACTCAACAAGACGCACAAGAATGTAATGGCATACCAGCTAGTACACCTTGGGTTCACTTAGCACATGTGTCAATAGATGTTATAGGACCCTTGAGTTTTAGTACTGGGAGAGTAAAGTACATCATAGTCATGATGGACCCTCTGACTAGATGGGTCAAGTTAAATTTTTGAGCAGAATAGATGCTACAAGCATTTGAGATTCATACTGGACCAAGTAGTGTACCAGCATGGATGCCACAAGTAATAATAAGTGGCAACGGAACCAACTCTACGTCCTATATGACATTAAGACTGAATGAGCCAATGGGAATCTAAGGAGTGTTGTTTGTTCCCTATCACCCAGAAATGAACAGTATGGTAGAAAGAGTAAATGCAACTCTAGCTGCAACGCTGCAAAAATTGGTAGTGAGGAAACTTATACTTGGGGATCTTATTTGAGTTCATTTACCTTTGCTTATAATATTACTTAGCATACGGTGACTGGGAAAGCACTGTTCAAACTTTAATATGGATGAAGAGCCTCATTACCACTAATTTTGTATTCCGCTGTGAAACCAGCTTTGAGAAGAGTGCAGAGCAATGCCTAACCTGACTGGCTAATATTAAGATTAAATTTCAATCATAGCCATTTGACACAAAATTGAAGAGAAAAATAAGAGCAAATAATATGGATGACAAACACTTACCAGCGCTGCAAGAGTACCATGTGAGGGATAGGGTAGCCTCTTGTGATACCCATGGATTTGGAAGAAGAAACAAGCTTACCAATCTATGTTTTTATCCATTCAGAATTTATACCAAGTTGGCGGCAGATGCATATATGAGAAAGAACATCAAGGATGGTCATATATTGAACAGGGTCCGTACCAAGTACTTGAAGTATTGGATCTAAAAAAGTAATTGAGATGTTTCTGTAAGACCACTGAACCTATTAACAATAGGTTAAGTTCCAGTATATTGGTTAAGTTTCAAAAAGACCGCTAAGCCATGATTTCTAGTTAAGTAAAAAAACATCTGAACCAGTATTGTAATTGAAAAAGAAAAGATGGACCTCTTAACCTACTAATAGGTTAAGTCCTATCTCAAAAAAGAAAAAATATACAAGAAAAAACATAAAAAATATATAAAAGCTAAAAATTAAAAATATTATATATTAATTTTTATGCCACAATTAAAAATATCTGGCAGTGTTCTACTCTATTGTTGGTAGGATTGGTCTGGGTTGAAACTGGATCCACCATAAAGAGTCCCTAGGAAGATAATTAATGAAGATATGCACTGAAAAATGTTAGCCCATCCTTGGAGAGTACAGGGACTAAAGAATTGGGGAAGCTGACTAAAAATATCCTTTAAACAACGTAGGAGCATATAAGCCCAACAAGTTGTAAAACAGGCTTTCCAAACATATAATCAGCAATGACGCCTAAAATAGTCCTGGTATGGAAAGGGGCCATAGGACCGCGCTCATTGGAGTTGGTAGCGAGAAGGGGACTACTAAACCATAAGTGATGGTTAAGCCTAAAGAAAAGACCTCTTAATCAGACTTTTTGGTTAAGGCTCAAGTGGAAGTGGAGTCAGCTTTAAAAACCCATCATAACTGGATAATCTGGTCAAACGGGAGACTGTGTTGGAATAAAGTATGCCCACAATACTCAGCTTGACTGATTATATTATATCTGCTTATCCACTAGGGGATGAGGCCTGCTAAAGGATGTAGGAGTTATCTTTTTAATGATAGCTATCTTTAGTGGATTAGCTCTAACAAATATTAAGTAATCCACAAGGCTTGATACACCAGATTGCTTATGTCTCATTAGGGATAATCCCACGCAATAAACAAGTGATTTGATTATTGAATTTACTATTGAAACTAATTATATTGTGAGTGTTGATTGGTATTTGTTGCCAATCAACTAAGGTATTTTGTGTAGTTGTTGAAGCAATGATAATGCCATTAATAGCAACTTTTAGGTTAACCTTTTATGTAATATGACCTGCTATCATTAGGTAAAGGTCCCATTACCTAAGCATGCCGCTATCCTAATTAGGGTACCCCACTGGGTTATTTGAGGGGGGACCCATTCTAAATTAACCTGGAGAAGGTCGCATTTCTAGGTAGCTGCGGAACCCAACTAGCTGGATGAGGAAGATTCTTATGGGTGCAGACTAAAAAGGGCTAATCAATAAGCAATGGCTGCCATTTCTCCAATGGGGTGCCAACAGGGGTTGAGCGCCAAATTCCCTATAATTTACTTCATTTTTCATTAAATAAAGCAGATACTTGAGATACTTTAAGATCCATAATATACTTTAATATATAGCCTATCATTCGGTAGTTGTATTTTTGCACTTGGGATTAGAATTTGATAGATTAAATAACCTTTTGCTACTTATTATTATTAAGATCTCCGCGGGCTCCTGCGTTAAAAGAGAGGTAGAAAGAACCTCTGGACCTAATAATAGGTTAAATTTTACTAAGAAGAGAATTTCTAAACCTAAAAATATGTTAAGTTCCATAACTCATGTTTTATCAAAAGGAAGAGCCAGAGGGAAAAGTCTTCTCATTTTAAAATACCTCAAGGATTGAAGGAAGCACATAGTACAAGTCTAGCGTTGGGGACAATACTCCATATTAGCTTTGAAGATTTAACTAGGGTGATAAACTACATAATCTCACCAACCAATTTTATTATTATCTATATCATCTTTTACAACACAATAAACAGAACTTGTGCAGTAAACTCAAGAGATATAGTGATCAAAAGTTCAAAAAGTTTACAGCATCTAGCCTAACCCCCAATTATATTGCAGTTGCAGCTTTCCATGCCCCACTTCCTACCTCTCAAGCTCTAATCCCAAATGGGCAGACAATCATGGATCTCATGTATAACTTATACCTTGGCCTCACCACTGAATTCCCAAGCCTCCAAACTTATTAAGGTGGGATCAAAAGCACAAGAATCCAGGTGCATTGAAGGGAAAATCTAAAACCTTGCATGGCAAGTGTCATAGTTTATGACATAATTGTGGGAGTAGATTGCAAGGATAAGGAGGAAATGGGCCAGGCCAGAGGAGTCAAGTTGATCTCCCTTCTTGAACTTAGATACACTTTAGTTAAATGTTGGTTCAATGCGACAAAAATAAATCATCACATAGTGTTTTTATAATTAAGCATATAGACTTTCACTGAAATGATACAGAATTCATAATCTATTTGATACGATGGGTATAAAAACCAGCTATTTTTAGCATGATCGTTTTTTTCAATTTTTGGGCGTTTGATATAGGCAAATGCGCTGGAGGAATTTTACAATCAATATTCAACTGAACTTCAAGACAATGTACAAATATAAGTTCTTCTTGGTTTGTTTCCCTTATTTTAAGGTGGTATTAATGTGATGACCTCACCTAGAAATTCTTACTTTGTTAATGCCAATGTAGTGCAAGTGTTGAATTTTTAGTCTACTTCAGATGGCTAGTTCTTCTTCTGTAATATGGTGGAGTTTCGAACATCTATTGTATGGCGACAATAGACCAGATGGTGACTAGTTCAAGATATAACTCCTTGGTAATAGCACTTCAAAGTTGTATTCTCCTGTTATTACTTGGATGATGACACGCTGCCCTGATCTTACTGATCCCAAGTAATTTCTCAAATTAATACAACATAAAGTATTAAACACTAAAAAACTTATAAGTTAAACTATGAATCTGTGGTGATAGTTGATTATAATTTATTAGTATCAACTTGGAGAGAATATAGGGGGTGGAAGGCGAGTCAGTAGGGCATACAGCTACCAACCTGAAGGTTGTGGGTTTGATTCCCGCCCTTCGCACATCAATTGGGGTGCCAGCTGAAGGAAGCTATTGGCAGTTAGTAGGTATAATAACACAAAAACCTTACTCATGATGTAACCAGAAAAATCCGAGTCCCAATATGGAGGTGAAAAAAAAACTTTCTACGACAGAGTTGACCCTGCTCAGGTTTCATGTCGATACTTTCTATATTTCAGTAATGTCCGTCCCCTGGTCAGCTTGCCTCAAATAAATAAACTTGGAGAGAATTTATATGGTTTGATGTTTACCACATTTTACCCATGATGTCTCATTTTCAATGGCACTTGGCCAGAGGAATATGTAAAATGTTCATTTGAGGGTCTAGAATCCTTTGACTCAGGGCATCTCGCATGGCCTCAGGGTAGGTGTAAATTTCGTCAATATTCTCAGAACAGCATTTCAGATGCATCTGCAGATAGCTGAACTGATTCTCTTTATCAAGCAATCGCCAGCACATACCAAGGTGATTCATACCACTAATTAGTATTTAATTTGATCAAAAACTTGATTGAATTTTAAAACTAATTTTGACATAGACTGTACTTTTCTTTCTCGTTGCAAACACTTTTGCAACCCATTCAATTCAAGACTAAATCTAGTTTGATAATCTCATAGAGGGGATTAGTCTGCGCCCATGTCTGGGAGCAGTTGGGCAAGCAAGGCAAGAGGAGCAGGCGGAAGGCCTGCGGCCTCTAACGTTCGAAAACGCCCCGGAGAATCTGGTGGAATAGAAAAAAATCTAAAAAAACTGGCGGTCACAATTTCCCCGGAGATACTCACGTGGCAAGCACGATGCAACCAGTACATCAATACGCCACATTCCCAGCCACTTTTGTTGGTGGAATTCAGAGTCCGTGTGTATCTGGACATCCAAAAACGGCCTATGGGAAAAATTTTGTGAAGATGTACACAAAATTTTCCTGACTGCAGTGTATGTTGCACCTCACTCCATGTCGCGTGGTTGGCTGGACCTAGGTTTTGAAAGCAAAATAGCAGCAGACAAGGCTGCAGCGGTGCACATAGTGGTTGACCTCCCCGAAGGGCAATGGGTCATCAAAACTAAACGCACCAGATGGACAAAATCAAACCAAATTTTCCTCACGTTTGACTTTTTGCCTACAATGGTAAAATGTGACATTTTGGAGCAACACCTGAAAGATGGTCTCACCATATACGGTGAAATACAATCTTTCAAAATGCAATGTTTCACGCTGATGCCACACCTGTGCACTGGCAAAGCCATCGCAGTTCTGACCCCAACTGAGGAGATCGCGAAGGACTTAACCCAGATCCCGCACTCCACCTTTATTGATATTGCAGGGCACACCACCCACCCATTCCGGGTAACCGTGGACAGCGCGCCCCCCATTTGCACCCACTGTGATGCATTCAGCCATAAGGCACATGCGTGCCCCATTAAAGAGGGCGTTACATTCCAAGAGCACCCCTTGGCGGCCATGGCCAGCGGAGAGGCGCACTATGAACCAACCGCAAGCACCAAAGAGGCTTTCCTGTGGGGAGCACAAGGCTGCTACCTATTGGTAAAGCCCATCTCCCCACGCAGGAGCGGAAGAAGGCCCAAGCAGGCCTATAGGACTGCAGCCAAGGAAGCGGCCAAGGTCACCACCACCATCCCACACTCACAACGCCAGGAGGACATGGAGACCTTTGCGGTGGAAGCAACTTGGGAATCCATCACCCAATCAGATTGGGAGGGCCCAAGCCAAATGGGCCCTCAATCCGAGATCCAATGGGAGATTTGATCTCACCCAATCGCTGCACCCAAGCCCCGGTTGAAACTGACTTGGGACCTATCCCAACCAAAAAAATTTTTTGCCCCACTCGATGGTGCACCGAACTTATCCGCACCGCAAAAAATTCGTCTGACGTCGGGAAAACAAAAAGCGAAGGCCAAAGCCAATACGACTCTTTCCACAAAAATTAACAAAAACCCCAATAGCATTGCTGCTAATACCCACGCTGCCGTGAAAGCCCGTGGGGACCTGGAAGAGCTGGTGGGCAAGGGGCCCACCCCTCACCACCTAAGGTGCGATGGGGGAAACCTTCACTCTAGGGATGCTGAATATTGCCAGACTCAAGGCCTCCCTGTCCCAGGCTAGGAAACTGAGTTTTTATAAAATAATTTACCCGTGGATATCCTGGCCATCCAGGAAACCCACTGTCCACGGGTTCTGAGGATGCTTGGAAAACAATGCTCCTACCATCCCCTATCCTTTTGGTTGAAGCACTGTGGGGTGCTAATTCAGAAAAACAATTTTCAAAATTTACATCTTCAGAAACATTCCTAAATGACCGAGTGCTTGTTGTCACCTTCTCATGGGCCGATGTTGCACACACAATTGTCAACATTTACGCCCCAAACAGTGCACAAGAGCGTCAGGAATTTTTCTCGTCGGTCAAATCCCTCCCGCTACCCCCTGATTCTTTCCTAATCAGCGACATGAACTGTTGGCTAACCTCACCAACGGACCGGTGGCTGCCCTCACCCCACGCCCCATAGGGTCATGTAGAACTACGCATTCTAAAAGCCACCCTTGGGTTAATGGATGCACTGCCGAGACATGCCCCACTGCTCGAAAACATGACACGTCCTCACATCCCACAACGGCCAATTAAGGTCCATGACCCCGCATTGACCTTATTCTAGCGCTGGCGAAATTCCAACCCCACATCTCACTTCAAAACAATGAAAATGGAATTCTCCGACCACCGACTGGTCTAGATAACATACCACTTACCCATCACAGTTGCAAGGCCCCATTGGTGCAAAATCCGCCCCAGAGCTAGCGTCGCCAGGATTTTCCATGTGGGTGGAAGAAAGGCAACTTTGGCAAAATTGTTGTTGCACCATTTTTGCGCGGACCCCATTTCCACATGGGCAACTTTCAAAAAGACACCATCCGCCACTATTGCCATCTCTCATCCAGACGCTCATGAGCCACATCGGCAATTATATCACACGCAGCTGGTGGAATTGGCCCACTTGGAGTCCAACATTCCAGCCTCAGGATATAAGCCCTGCATGGGGCCAGAAGTGGGCGGAGGCAGCAGCCCACCTCAACGCACTTGAAAGGCAACACAAACATCAGGTTGTGTCCAATACAGAACCCACACATCACTAAAGGTGACAAGTGCACACATACTTCTTCAAAAAATTTTTGCACCACGCCAGAGTGTGGCCTGCACACAGGTGCAAAGATCGGATAATTCTATCATGGACACACCGGCCGAAGTGGCAATCGAAACGCAAAGATATTACTCCAAGTTATACTGAGCCAAACCAATTCAGCCGGCTGAAATGGCAGAATTTCTCGACAGAGCTCATATCCGCACCATTTTCTGATACCCGGAAATAATGAATTTAATTACTCCAAACGAATTATGGACTACCATTCGCGGTGCGCCAAACTGAAAATGCCCAGGCCCAGATGGCATTCCATATGAGTTCTACAAAAATATTTCAAATACATATCCCCATTGCTGCTAGCCTCACTCAACCAAAGCCTGTTGGAAACGCGCCTCCTACCAGGAGGACATGAGGCTTTTACAGTCACACTCTTCAAGAAAGGGGATAGGCTAGACTTAGCCAACTAGCGCCCATTTCTCTAACAAACACAGACACCAAAATTTTAACAAAAATCATGGCTAACCGTTTAGGGACTGTAGCATCTGCCACCATCTCTCCAGAACAATTCGGTTTCATCCCAGAAGGTCGATTTGGGATAACGTGCACTCTGTGGCTAATGTGTGTCAGTCCACAGCCTCTGGGGCACTTGTATTCTTGGACCAACAAAAGGCCTATGATAGAGTAAACTGGGAATACCTTAGGGCCTGCCTCCAACAATTCCGCCTACCTCCCCGCTTCATTAACTGGGTGATGCTGCTCACGGAATCTGCAACAATGGCTGTGCGTGGCCCAGGTTTCCTAACGGATGTAGTCCATCCTCAAAGGGGCCTGCGATAAGGGGACCCCCTGAGCCCACTCTTATACAACTTCAGCCTTGACCCACTACTGCGAAATGTGAATGAAACTCACTGGGGTCCATGTGCCAGGCCAAACCCCAGTCAAGATGATGGCATTTTCAGATGATTGCGTGGTGGGGGTGTCTAATAATAAAGATGCACGCGCGCTTGAAGCCCTCATCCAGGAATATTCCTGGGTAAGCAACGCGGCACTAAACGCCTCCAAAACTGAAATCATCCTCCTTGGTCAGTTTCAGAACTGCTGAGCCCCAGCAAGTAGTTCCCAACCCAGCTCAGCTGCTCGCCCAAGTCCACGCCTTACTAACTCAAAACACACCGCTCCACTGGTGCTCCCCTTTGTGCCGCGACCTACCATAGGACCGGTACGCCATCTGGGCGTGTGGTTGGAGGCAGGAGGATACGCGTCAGCAGTAATGGAGGGCCATATACTGGACAACGTGACGAAGCGAATCGCCTCTCTCAGAGCCCACCCTACTACCCTCACTGGCAGGGTTGTTCTTGCCAACTCTATGCTCCTATCCAAAGTCTGGTTTGGAGCCCACGCCATCCCCTTCTCCCCAAGCTTCTTCAAATCCCTGTATGCTTTGCTACAAGGTTGGCTTTGGTCAGGCCGCCCTCCACCAGTACGGCTAGAGGTCATGTTTGGCCCTCATCATCATGGTGGCATGGGCCTACTTGACTTCAAAGCCTATGCCGCCAAGATCCTAGGCACCTGGATTGCGGCCGTCACTGCTCCTACACTCCCATCCCAACACTGGTCCCGCGCAGCCCGCTTCAACTTCTCCCGAGCCTTGGGCCTCAACAATCCATCAAACCCCCACTCCCTGATGAAATACCTCGCATCACACACATCAGCCACAGGTCCTCACGGGACCAAAACCCACTACAAACGAATCCTACTCTCCATGCGAAGCGCAGAGTGGAGAATTCGTATTAGTGGACATACAACCAAAGAGGCCGCCCCTCTCCTCAGTTCACACAAGAGGTACAGGGGCTACCCATCCATGATGGCGTGATACCCATAAGGCCCCATGTCCTATCCAGGGTGGACTACCTGGACATGATGGACATCCCTTATTCCCTTGAGACCCAGAAGACTATCTGGAAATACGCACACCATCCTCTGTTGCAGCCTCAAGTCTGTTCCCATGTGTGGCGCTGCCTGAGGCGGGTGTATCATACAGCTGAGCGCTCTAATGCTTTACACTCATCCTGTGCCGTGTGTGGCCAGTATGGAACGCTGTTTCACCGCCTGGAGAAGTGCCCCACCTCTAAAGTAATATGGCGCGAAGTCCAACGTCTGCTAGGACAGGATCAAACACATCCCTTCAGTCTGTCAAGAGATATGTTTGCTTCATCAATGGCCTCCCCCCCTCCCACCCTCCCTTCGTGCTCTGGTGGTTGCAATCGCCATGTGGACTATCCACACGATTGTCTTGGATGCCATCGCCGGATCCATCCCCACCCTCCCTGAAGCTGTCCACAGATTTTGGTCTCATTTGGTGGATCACTTTCAAGCGTGGATGTTTGGATATCTCCCACCACGTCGCTGGCAGCTGGTCTCCTCCTGGTTCCCAGTCTGGTTCATCAAATCAGACCCCTTCCTCCACACGTGCTCAATAGTGGCTACGCCCCCTACACACGTTCCCTCCCCTTCCCATAAGTGGCGTTCCCGCTGGCAACAAGAGATAGCATCGCTTCTCTGGGGGTGCCTCACCTGGTACTGAGTTTTGTCTCGTCTGAGTCATATTCGGAAGTGTCCGTCCCATGGTCCGGCCTTCCCATAATAAATTTAAAATTTAAATTTAAAATTTAAAATTTAAATTTAAAATTTTGACATAGACCAACAAAGTACATGTGCCCAAGTCATTAAGTCAACACTTAATGTTAAGTCCACCTAACCAAAAAAGCCCTCTGCCTATGTCATCATAGTCAAATTTATTAAGTAAAATCACTAGGCCGCGGATCCCAAGCTTTTCATAAAGCTTAGGATATTCCTGATCCATAATCACTGATATCTGATATGATTCATAATAAACTAAGTATGTTAATATTATTATGTCCTTGTCAAATATCCAACAATTAAGTCCAGTCAGTTACTCAACAATTACTCTGCCTTGACTGTATATAAGCGGTGGGTACCCTTCTTTCTGGGTCATAATTTCTAACTTTTTGTGCTCATCAAAATATGAACAATATCTCAATAGCCTTTCTGCCTCAGACAGATGAGTCTTCCTAAGACTAAGCAAGTCCATGTAGCATGCTATGGTCAACTTGGGTGTGTTGCCCATGATTTCTCAAGCTGGATCAACCAGCTATGCATTCACAGTACTAGAGAGTTTGGCTTCACATCCCGCTGCAACTTCACCATTCAATGAACCTGAGCAGGCCCCCTTGGCTTTGAGTACTGTCCATCAAACATCCCAATGGGTCGAGCGGGATCCCCTTTTGACTTATTATTTATCTCTTTGGGCTTCTGAAGCCGTTCAGTCCCAAGAAACCCTTATTCAGCATCAATTTGCTTTGGATGGGGATCTTCTTCCTGACTTCATGTTTTCTCTTTTTCACATCTTCCCTTCTAAGTATCTTGCTTCCTCTTTACACTTGGGCAGTGTGGCTTTATTGGGTCTTGAGCTCAATTTGATGATGGAGCTTGTAAATGCCTACTTGTCATCCACACTTGCTACCAGTCCTGAGGTTGCTGCATACAATATTTTTGAGGATAACCAGGCTCTTATTTTTGCTAACTCAGTTGCTAGGCTTTGGTGTGAACCATCTTCACTACATACTGATTTTTATGTCTCGTTGGGCCTCAAGACTCAGATTTCAAAAGATCAGAGCATCCTGGTTTTATACCAAGCCCTTTGCAAAAGCTTGGTGAAAGGGCTTCCTGAAAAGTATGTCCCACAGATGGCTCTCTGGGAGCGTGCGTTTGCTTCCATCCTTCCTTTCTCCCCAATAATACCGTGCCTGACATGCACAGGGTATTAGATGAGGCCTGTTCACAAATGTTTCGCGTGAAAGTGTTCCTCCCCCAGTTTACCCCTGCCTTGAGAGCCTTCTTACCAACTGTATTTTCCTTTCTGCAGCATTTACTCACAAGTCAAATCTTTCTCACCTATTCTGAAGTCCCTTCCAATGGTCTTTCCCTTTAGTTTGATGGCCTTTCTTAATCTGACAGGGCCAGCATGCCTAGTGCCAAGCTTTTTTGGGTTTAGCACATCTCTTACGGGTCTGGATAGGTGGGAATTGTATGAGATTTGCATCTCTCTGATTCTGCTACAGGCTTCTCCAGTTCAATCACACTCTCCTCTCCCTACTGAAGAAGGGTTACCTGGTTCCAATGCCGGTGAGGCATCAAATCTCCAAATATAATTTAAGTTTTTCAATTATTTTTTGTCTTTTAATTATTTTTATTATTACTATATATTTATATTTATTTATTCATTATATATTTTTCCTTTTTTCTATTTTTATTTTTTTTATTTTTGTATTATTATTATTCTTTATGATACAGATGAAGGAACTTAGCATGTACTCAATTCACAACCCAGATGACTTGATCCTTAATGGTATATATGTCTTCAAATGATTTCTCCAATATAATAAATGGACCTTTCCAAAGAGAGGCCAGCTTGTGCGTGCAGCCTGTGCTATGAGTTTGCAATATACTACTAAGTCTTTCTCCTTGAACTTAGTCACCATAGCTCATTTAGCATCATCATAGCTCTTTTGACTAGTTTTCAACTTTTCACGTTTTGATAGGCTTCAGATTGCAACTTGATTAGGGTCTTTGCTAGTTGCTCAACATAGTTATTTGGGTTAATTGCTTTGGTTGAACTGAGTACTGAATATAATAATGGAGGCAGAGCGTGCTGTCTACCATACAGAAGTCAAAACGTAGAGTGACCTGTGCTGCTGTGGTGTTCAATATTGTATGCAAACATGGTAGCACTAATTGAAGTCTCCCACTGTGAAGGCGCCAAGGCTGCGTTTTTGCGTATTATGCCAACTAAAGTGCCATTCACTCGCTCTACCATACCATTAGTATCAGGATGGTATGGTGTTGACAACACTCCTTTGATAGACATCAACTAATTTAACAGTTGTACCATTTAGGCAGGAAAACCTATTCCATTGTCCATCAAGATCTTTTGGAGGCATTCATGCTTATAAATAATATTATCCATAATGAACTTGGCAGTAGTTAGAGCCTCAACGTCTTGAATTGCCTTTGCTTCCATACATTTTGTCAGATGGTCAATAGCAACAATTATGTATTTGTTGCGTAGACTACTCACAGGCAAAGGGCCAACTACATCAATCAACATGGTATTCTAGGCCCAGTCAGGTTTGATAAATGTTATATCACATCTGACTTCATAGGCTTTGTAATTTGGCATGAATGACATTTATTGAGCACATTTTGGATATAGAACCGCATGGAATCATAATAGTAACTCAATAAAATTAATTATAGAATCTTGGTCAATCCTCCGTGCCTGATGGCCTTGTGTGCTTGTGTGATAATCTCCATTCAGTCAGAAGGTTTTGGGAAAATTTGACGTTGCCCTTTGGGCTTAAGCTTGTATAAAACTCCATTTCAATATTCAGTGTCAGTTAGTGCTTTTTTGATCACTTTTTGTACTTCAGGTGGATCATCTCCATACTTTCAGGAAATCATTTTTTCATGAAGCTCATCATCGGCCAAACTGCTCAGGGCAGCTACAATAGGAAGTCACAATAGTCCATCTGCATTTTGATGGGCCACTCCAGCTCTATGAATAATTTTATAATTGTACGCATGTAATTTCAGGGCCCAGCGGGCTAATCGTCCCTCAGGTTCCTTGAGATTGTGGAGCCATCATAATGAGCTGTAATTCGTCACTACTTGAAACTTGTTTCATTAATGTAAGCCCAAAATTGTTTACAAGAATAGATGACAGCCAAACATACTCTTTCAGTAACCTTATAATTACACTCATGCTTATGCAACGTCCTGCTGCAATAAGCGATTGGATGCTCCTCGCCATCATCCCCAATATGAGATAGCACACCTCCAATAGCAGTCAACAAGGCGTCAGTTTATATTATAAAAGGCTTGCTGAAATCTGGATATCAGAGGATAGGTGCCATGCTCATTTTGGTTTTCAAAGCCTTAAAGGCCTGTTGGCACTCATCTGCCCAGCAAAAACGAACTCCTCCTTGTAGTAATTGGAATAGGGGCTCAGCAATCTTTGTGAACCTTTCTACAAATCTTCAATAGTATCCTACCATGCCTAATATTACTTGAACATCCCTCATACTCATCAGTTGTTGAATTTTATTAATCGCCTCCAACTTTTGAGGTTGAGGCCGCAAGCCCTTGGAATTAATGACAAACCCAAGATGTTTTTAATTGTTCTTTGAAAAGAATTGACTTTTTCTAGGCTTTATCGTCAGATTGGCCTTCAACAGCCATTTGAACACTTGTTCAAGGTGCTCTAGATGTTTGGAAAATGTTCGAAAAAAAAGGCATTGATATCATCCAGGTACACCAGTATGCAGGAATATTTCAAGGTCCCCCAAAATTGTGTCCATTGCACGCTGAAAGGTTGCCAGCGCGTTGCACAGCCCCCATAGTATGCGCGTTGGTTGAAACAGCCCTTGAGCAGCAATCATCGCGCACTTTTTCTGCTCCTCTTGAGGCAGTTCAAAATTGCCCATATCCTGAGATGAGATCCATTGCAGTAAAATACTTCGCCCCTCCCAGATGATCCAGAGCATCATCAATTCTGGGCAACGGATACAAATCTTTTTTGTGATGGCATTAAGGAGTCAATAATCAATCACAACTTGATTGCTGCCATCTTTCTTCTTTACAATTAAAACTGGGCTGGCTCACGGGCTTTTAGAGAACAATCATTAACTTTTCAGAACTTTGTCTAGCTCTTCTCCAACTATTTCGTCACTAGCCCTGGAGCGCCAGATTGGCCTCATTCTATTATATGCATGGTCCTCACTGTCAACAAAATGCTGTACTCCTTTTGCACAACCTAAATCCTGGTCATCTTTGGTGAAAATTTCGGAGAATTGTTCAAACAACTTAAGTGCTTCATCCTTCTGTTTTTCTGATAATCCGTTAAACAATTCTCAAAATAATTATAGTATGTGCCCCAAGGGCTTTGGTCAGTAAGATGAACTTGTATAAGTCACCAAAGTTGACAGCTGATTTTAAAACATCCCTCGGAAACAGATGTACAAATGTGACTACTTGATATTTCTTGACCTTAATACTTCAGCTAGTCAAATTTGCTAATAGGACATCAATCTGCCCATGCCCTGGTATAAGTATTCCAGGCGCCACACTAGGTTCCATTTGATAATTATGCCACAGGGATACAACCTCCCAATATAGTTCTTCTGGAATATCCAGCGTGGTCCCAGTCCTAATAATCAGTTAATGGCCTGTAACTATTGTCACATCCTTATTCACATGTAGAGGTATTCCTCAATTTTTGTTTATGGCATTTGGCATGGGGAAGCTTCGATTTCCCCACTGAATATATCCTACTGGTATTATCCCATTAGCATAAGATATATTGATAAAGTTTCTGTGATGGATTGTGGGCTTTATATTGTCATGAGAGTAATAAATTGGAAGTGATTGACCTAATATCATTAAGATGTTTTCTTTAGATCGCATGAGATCCCATATGTTATTAAAAACTAGTTCTAATTAATATGTTATAATTGGCGCTTGGAAGCACTATTGCGGGTGCAGCTACTACCAAAGCTCCAAATCGCAATGGCAAGGCGCTATAAGCTCCTTCACTATTAGTGCTGTCAAGGCCTGCGGTCCCATATTCCCAATGATGGTCAATGTCCAGAGCTATTTTCAATTTATTCACCAACTTTGAGGAAACAATGTTTAAATGTGCTCTGCTATCAACAATAGCTACAACTTTGATCTTGTTGACCAGTATATCCACATAAGTGCACTCAGAGTAGTAAGAATCAATAAGTTTACTAAGTGAATATGGGAAGCTTCTAGGGAGTTAAAAGTGTGCTTCAGAGTATTTCCAATACTGGGACATTCATTGATGAATGTGTCAATTAGCATGGTTATATTCACCCCTTTCAAGCTTGGGGTATCTGCTGCATTGCTCAGCCCTTTGGCTGGAAAATTCTCAAGTATTTGTTGCACATAGGGTTTAGCGACTACTTCAGAGGCTTCAGGTATGATGACCTTACTCTGGGTATGAGTTACCACATGTACGTTCAAAGAATCTTCATTGATACTAAAACAAATTCATTTCATTGTTAACTGAGGCCCGTGGCCAGCATTTTCTTGTCAATCAGGTGGGACTGGTGTTTTAGGCACAATAGAGCGTCACGCATCTATTGTGCTTGTTCTTTTCCCTCATCCTGCACAGTATCAGGAAGGACTACATTGACATTTTGCTGATGGCATCAGGAAGCAAAGTGACCTTTATGATTGCAATTAAAGCAAGTAATCTCACTCATTGGGCGTGGGTTTTTGTAATTAAGTTTTGCTCATTTTTTACAGGAGGATTACTGTCAATTTTCTTATTGGTTTCAAAGGGCTTTCCAGCAGAGGCAGCAGGTTCTGATCTGTACCCGGTATCAGGAGGGCCATAACTTTGTGAACATCTGCGCAAATAACCAACCAGTTCAGTTTTTGCAAGGTTTTGCATAAAAGAAGGCAACTAAGTGTTTGACAAATTTTGGTAAGGTATTACTGCATATTCTAGTGCAATCTTAGCGTCAAAATCGATCATAGCCTTTGCACCTAGGAGAACTTGAGCTTCACGATAGATTCAATCCACAAATTTGTCAATTGATTCATCTTTCTTAAAGTGAATGGTTATGGACTTAGATTTTCTGGTTAACATTCGTTCTGGACCTCCAAATTCATGAAGCACAGCCTCTTTGACTTTAGCGTAGGTTGGGTTTTCATTAATGTGAGGCATAATCAACTCAATGCTTCACTGATCCAAGCATTTGATCATAGTGGCTGTTTTGTTACAGTCAATGACC
This sequence comes from Massospora cicadina, assembly GCA_022478985.1. Classification (NCBI taxonomy): domain Eukaryota; kingdom Fungi; phylum Entomophthoromycota; class Entomophthoromycetes; order Entomophthorales; family Entomophthoraceae; genus Massospora; species Massospora cicadina. Next base: position 138,280 of record JAKSZP010017233.1, on the reverse strand, counting down.
CCATACATGGCCATTTCAAAAGTTTTGAAAATGTGGTTATACTTCAGTTCTTTTCAAAAACAGGCAGGTTTTCTGGTTTGTAATTATCACTTTCTGTTCATGGTTATCACGATTAATTCTTTGTTGACTTGATCCAGACGTACTAGGGCGCTGAGGCATTGTATCCCAGTTTGAGGTGTTAGGGTTGACCAAAAAACCATATTGCGAGGCATTTGTTGACGTGGCCCAGCGTCCATTTCAATAGCTATTTCTGAAGTTTCATCTTCATTATATTCAGAAGAGGTTTCAGTCAAGTGGTTAGTGACACACTGACAACGCCCGTCATCCAGAGCTTGTATTTGATCATTCATACATTTTCCCAATTGACACAATTTCGATTTTTTAACTTTGATTTTGCAATTTCCTCATTCAAGCCAGTAGTTTGTAGTTGCAAGGTGGAAATCACTTGGTCCTTTTCTTTAATTGCCTTCTTGCACTGGTTTACTTCTCCATGAAGAATATTGTTTGACTCATTAATAGCAGTAACATCCTCAATGAGATTATTAATCTGTTGATTAAAGATGATCAATAGAGTCTTGATATCTCTCATTCTTCGCCCATTGGCCTTCAAATTGTGTTTGCCAGTAGTTGATATTTCTGGTGTATTCATTCTTCATCTGTGAAATTTGGGCGCTCAGTCGTCGATATTGGTCACAAAATTTATCATTATGGTTTAATTGCGCCTCTTGGGCTTCATTATTAATCCTCATGGACTACAAAGCATTAATGAAATTCTGAGTGATATTGCTAACCCAAGATTCAGTAACTCCTCTTTCCTCTAAGAAATTTTCAAAGATGGGATGAAATCTGTCATTTAGCTCTTGTGCTAATTCTGCTACCTGGTCATTTGGCCAATTGGCTAGATTATAATTTGACTCCAAACTAGAATGGACCTCAGAGAAGTTGGCTTCTAATTGCTCATTTAAAATTTGGCCCACCTGGCTGGAGTTGCGTGAGAAGTTTACTAACTTGGTAATGGCCACATGATGGCGGGAAATTGTCATCTGAGAATTTCTGGAGGTGGGATGTACAAATTAAATTAAGTATTGGGCGATATTTTCTATCCCAATTAAGTTGTTTCAGATTTGAGCTATACTCAATTGATGATGAGCTAAATATCTCATCCACAACACATCTTGCTGTCATTGATGATAATTTTTTTTTCTAAAATTGTCCACAGGCCCTTGTCCTATTTGATACCCTCTTAACAACTAATGTCCAATATGTTCCAGCTCTTCATGTGAAGCAGGTTCATTGGGGCAGGTAATTATGGTAAATGATTACAATTAATTTGGGACACAGTCATTTCAGTATTCCCATTTGGAGAGAGAGAGAGAGAGAGAGAAAAAAAAAAAAAGAGAGGGGGGGGGGGGGGGGGGGGGGGGGGGGGGGGGGGGGGGGGAGAGAGAGAGAGAGAGAGAGAGAGAGAGAGAGAGGGGGGGGGGGGGGGGGGGGGGGGGGGGGGGGGGGGGGGGGGGAGAGAGAGAGAGAGAGAGAGAGAGAGAGAGAGAGAGAGAGAGAGAGAGAGAGAGAGAGAGAGAGAGAGAGAGAGAGAAAGAAAGAGAGAGAGAGAGAGAGCCCGGTAATGGTTGTGAATAATTAATTGGGATTGCTCCCCTGCTTGGTGTGGTCACCATCTGCAATCCTAGCCATAAGTGCCACTTGTTGAATTTTTTGGTCTATTTTGGATGGCTGGCTCTTCTTCTGCGGTATGGTGGAGTTTCAAACGTCTATTGTATGGCAGCAATAGACCAGATGGTGACTAGTTCAAGATATAACTCCTTGGTAATAGCACTTCAAAGTTGTATTCTCCTGTTATTACTTGGATGATGGCACGCTGCCCTGATCTTACTGATCTTAAGTAATTTCTCAAATTAATACAACATAAAGTATTAAACACTAAAAAACTTATAAGTTTAACTATGAATCTGTGGTAATAGTTGATTGTAATTTATTAGTATCAACTTGGAGAGAATTTATAGGGTTTGATGATCACCACATTTTACCCATAATGTCTCATTTTCAATGGCACTTGGCCAGAGGAACATGTAAAATGTTCATTTGAGGGTCTAGAATCCTTTGACTCAGGGCATCTCGCATGGCCTCAGGGTAGGTGTAAATTTCGTCATTATTCTCAAGACAGCATTTCAGACGCGTCTGCAAATAGCTGAACTGATTCTCTTTCTCAAGCAATTGGCAGCACATACCAAGGCGATTCATACCACTAGTTAGTAATTAATTTAATCAAAAACTTAATTGACAAAAAAAAACTAATTTTGACATAGACCAACAAAGCCCATGTGCCCAAGTCATTAGGTCAACACTTAGTGTTAAGTCCACCTAACCAAAAAGCCCTCATGCCCGTGTCATGATAGTCAAATATTATTAAGTGAAATCACTAGGCCGTGGATACCAAGCTCTGCATAAGCTTAGGATATTCCTGATCTATAATCACTGATATCTAATATGATCCATAATAAATTAAGCATCCTAAAATTATATGTCTCTATCAAATATTTGACAACTAGGTCCAGTCAATTACTCAACAGTGAGTTTATATTTACCCATTTAGATCTATTTGAGGTATGCTGACCAGAGGATGGATATTATCAATACTCAATAAGCAATAAAACCAAATGAATGAATGAATGGAACAATAAAACCAAAACAAAACCTCCAAACAGGAGGGGAGTTGAATACTGCCAACACACCTTGGCAGATGGCGAGGGGGTTGGTCAGCTCATCTACAGGCATATTCTTCAAGACAGAATCATTATAGTTGTAGAAAAGGACAAAAGCGGAGAGTCAGGGTGCTGGGGCATCAGTGTGGTGTAGGTGGATGATGGCGAAAAATGAGTTCTCTTCTTCAAGATCAGCTTAAAAGAGAGCTTCAACTAAAACTGCTAGAAGATGATCAGCTTGAATCCAGGCATTGGGGAGTTGGGCAAAATTGGTAATACTTTGTCAGGTGATTTTAGAAGATGGGTGAAATCTGCTAGTTTTGACACATGCATGACAGCAGTTTCAGCATCTTTGAACAATTTTCTGATTTCATCTCGTGCTGCTTTGGGGAAATCAGGGGGAAGTTGAGATTGGTCAACCCTTGAAGGACTTGAGAAACTAATTGGGCCACTGCTTAGTGGAGGTTTGGGAAATGGGGTGAGACCACCACTGCTAAGGCGATCTGGCGGTCACTTTGGTAGGGGATGGCACTGGGTGTAGGAGCGAGCATTTGGAGATATAGGGTTATGTCAAAATCAGAATTGTAAAATTCGACCCATTTGTAATTAACTGGGCTGAGAGGTTCACTGAATTCCTCATTTGTGAGAACTTTACCTGATTTGTCAACCTCAGCCAATAAGTCCCATGGCTTTTGATTCACAAGAATAGTGGCTAAAGAATTTGGGTGGTTATTAGTTGAATGGGCTGCTTGGGTGCGAATGGTGGTCCAAGCCTGACTCTGATTGGTGGGGGTGAAATTAAGTAAAATATTGTGGGTAATTTAACTTATTTAAAGTTTATTTTTTACTCATGTTGGTCCTCAGTGTTTGCTCTCAAGGTAATACTTAACTTTTATGGGGTATCATTCCCTTTTCAGCAAGAAATTTATAATTCCTGATGTAACTGAGTGATTCAAAGAGGCCAGACCAAAATTTGCACCTCAGCCTGTAGCATAAACCAGGTGCCAGTGCCTGATCAATCCATAATAATCTGGAAGAAAGAACTCTGATGATACCCCAGGCGGCAGATGTCCAATTGGCTCCAGGCCTTGACCAGAGGTCCAGTGGTGAGAATGAGACGTGGTATTTATTGGATTCCATCAGTGGTAGAGGGTAGTTGGATTGGTTCACCAACATACCTCAGCCATTTGGGCTGAACCAGTGGTATAACCGATTTTGTAACTTATGTCAGATACACATTTACTCTTATTGGATGGAGGCAACTCCCAAATTTAGAGTTGTGTCGACGGTAGATGATAACATAAGATTACCATTCATTACAGTTAAGGTCAATCAGGCCAAATTAATCACCAGGAATTGCGTGATGGGTCCCAAATGTTACATTGATGAAGTTAAAGGTTACCTGTTATAGTCTGAACAAAGACAGTTTATTATGTTTAATTTCTGTTTGGAAATTGAATTCGTTTACACAAAGAATTTTACAAGTAATGGGTTACTCAGTCGATATCAAAGTCATAAGTTTGTTCTTGTTTGAGATATAAAACTACCATTAGTGGGGCCTCATTATATCAGCTAGAGTCAATTCCAAGCCTAACAAATTGATTGATGCCCAAGTTCCCAATATATCCTTAAATTAGTTTCACCCCAACCAAACTCTTTTGTTCTTTTTTCTTTCTTACAATAAAGGACTTTTCCTACGTATATTTTATACCTTATGTTACCTTATGTTGCCTCACAGAATACTTCCTCAAGGTGGTATCCTGGGTTTACTCATAAGCACTGAAATTATGAGCATCATAGTTGGCGTGTGTGCACTGGCTTATAAATTTCTTTTTCTGGAGAGTTGGAGACACTTTATTCACAGAAAGTCCTAATTCCTAACCATTGGATTCCCATCAGCCCTCACATGCCCATGGGGACGGTGTTCATGTTTTATACACCCCACATATTTAGGTTTCCCCAAATATGCTTCTCCTAACTCTGGCCCATCCAACGGGCTACCCTGCAAGGGCTCCTTCCTCACCTCTTGTCCTTGTAACTCAGGCAAAGGAGACATACATGATGGTGAATCAAGAAGCTTCATGCCTGCCGAAAGTCCCATATAACTTATTAAAAATGGCTCCACTCTCATTATGACCAAGCAGAACCTCTTCAGGTTTCCATGGCCTCCCTTGCCCCACTGGTGACTTCTTACATGGGGCCACACATTCCTGATGCTTTTTATTCCAGCATCTCCATAGCAAATGAAAATAAACTTGATCGTTCCTACTTCTGTTTCCTTAGTATCATTCATGGTTGTACCTCAAACTATCAGTACCCCTGCCATACTTGACACAGTTGTTGCTGGCAACTTCGTTGACCTTAACCTTAATAAGCTCTTGACTTAGACTTGGCTGCTAGTCTACCAAGCTTAGGGACATCCTTAGTCCCCTCAGCTTGTTTAACTGTCAAAGACCCTCTTAGGTTCAATTCGCAGGGTAACTTCTTCATAGATCATTCCTTGGTGGTCCCTAGGCTTTTGTACCCCATCATCATAAGCATTGGGTGATGGTGTATACATAATATAATTGTATTTATTGTACTTAATATCATCTTCAAAAAATCAGGTGGTGCAGGGGAGCTCACCCTTCTTAACAACCTATCTGTTCCTGCCCCATTGAGCAGTTATTATTAACTCCATACCTTTATACCAGACAACCCTCAATCTCACCAGTTCTCCTACTACTTTAAATGGATTATCTTGATCCTACCCTTGCCACTAGGCTCCATCTACACAAAGAGCATGACCTGCGCTTTCACCTGATGGTGGACTTAGTAAAGGTCAACTATCCACTGCACCCATACATGGAAGAATAAATGACTCTGACTGGCGAATGGATACCATGCTAGAGAAGGACTGCAATTTCAAAAGTCCTCAGTTGCCATCCATGGTCTTTGACCATGAAGAAGATGGTTGCCGCCTCCAATATATACATTATGGGCATAGCAACAATATAACGGTACTATAATCATACCCTCTCCTCTTAGAACAATAAATTGCTAGGATATTAATAAGTATAATATATTCTCCAAGTTTGACAATAAAAAGCCTTCATTCATCCAGAGTGACTTATGTCTAGGAGTGTCTCACAGCAACTCATACACGCCGTAGCATATTTCAATTCATAGATATGCCATTTGGGCTTAAAACCGTCCCACCTACTTCCAGAGATATACTGATGATGTTCTTGGTGATATTCGCTTCACATGTGACATAGCGCTGTTGGTTTTATCTTTATATACTTCCCCACATGAGAATAGCACTAGAAGGACCTTCCAGCGGTCAAGGCAGCCCTTTAAGAAGCAGATCGTTTTGTTAAGGCTAGCAATTGTGAATTCTTCAGGGATAAAGTTAAATTATTAGGGAACTAGGTGCTCAAGGATGGTTATGCGGTGCCTTTCACCAAAATTTGATTCTATATGATCCTAGCCCACCCCATCTACCCAGAAGCATCTGTGATGTTTACTAGGTACATTTACCTCCTTGAAGAAGTTCTCCTACGTCCTTTACCAGCTGGCAGCACCACTAAAATCCCTCACTGACAATAAAGTTCAATTTGTCTGGCCCTCTGTTTTCCAGCAAGCCTTTGAGGCAAAAATGGATACCTTTGCCACGCACCCATCCTTTGCCATACAGAATGTCTAAACTATTCATTGTGGACTATGACACTTCAAAAATGTCTGTATGGGAAGTCCTTTTCCAAGAGAAAAATGGCATCAAGCATACGGTGATATACTTTTACTGGGAGTTTAATTCCACAAAACAAGCATGGTCCATTTATGACAAGTAGTTAGCAGATGATGGGTGGTCTCTTAATCACTGGCTCTACTCCCACAAGGGGCCTGCCACAAAGTCATGGTACACAGATATACCAATAATTATTTTATTACTGTAAGTCCCAGAAGTTGGCCCATTATCAATCCCAAACCTTTTGGGACATCTTTAGTTTTATATTAAATATGAGTTTGTGAAATATGTCTTCATGTGTTTCTGAACATGTCAAGCTGTACCCTGCCCTTAACAATATTGACGTTTCCTCAAGTTATTAACAGTTATCCAGACAGCCATATTTCTAGCCCTTGAACCTCTCAACACTTTATACTCATCATTTGGCCCCCTGCTACCTCTCCTAAACTGGTCCATTATGAACAACAGCCTGCATGGAGGGTCTTTACCTCTTCACACTATTTATCTGCAGATTTACCTGTCAAGTCGCTATATGCTTTAAAAATAGGGTGATTTATTTTTGAGTGTGTCTGAGAGCTCCCCTAATTTTAGGAATCATGTTGTTAAATAATATATTGAACCATCTCTCATGGGACACTCTAGCGCCAGAAAATGTGCAAACTTGATAAATATATTATACAGTTTGCCTGGCTTCTACTAAAATGTTGCAAAATGGGTTTCCTTTTTGTATCACCTATGCTAGGGCAACCTTACCAGTTTGGGAAGAAAGGCCTCCATCAACTGTTGCTGCAGGCGTCTGGTTCATGGACCTCAGTATCAGTGGATTTTTATTTAGTGTTACCTTTAAAAAACTATAACGCTATCATGGTAGTGATGGATCAGTCCACTTATTCATTGTTTGTTCCATTTACTACATCTCTTAATGTCGAGCAAAAAGCCAAATATCTTATTGAACATCTTTTTCCAATTTGAGATCCCACATTAGATCATCATTGACTGGGGTTCAAAATTCAACACACGTTTCTGGGAAGCCCTCCTCTCCCATTTGATAAATTAGGACAGACTTTTCTCAGAATTTAACCTTTAATCAGATGGCCAAATCATGAGAGTGAATCAGACTCTAGAAAAATACCTCTGGTACTATTTCACTGCAACCAGGGAGTCTTATTCGTCAGACCTTCCCATATCCCAACTTTTTCACAAAAACTCCCCTGCAATCTTCCAGATGCTGTTCACCCTATAAGAAACCTTAGGATATAACCCATCCTTCACAGTAGGCCCTAAATCAAGATCTTAGTTTATGCCGCTCCTATCTTAGCCACACACATGCAAAACACTGCTACTTGATCAAGCGCACCTCATGACAGATATTCAGGACTATAAGAGATTTTCTGACAAGTAGCAACGCCATTCCAATAATATCAATTGTGATTTCTATTAAAGCTTGATTACCGCAACTTATAACTTTAAGTAACTTCAAAAAATCTAGCATGAAAGCGTGTTAGTCCATTCTCAATTTAGGAGGCGCTCTACTCTGAGACTTTCCACCTCAAGTTATCAGCATAATAAAATTTCACTTATTTTATTGCATCTCGCACCTTTCCCCCATAAGGACCCATGCCATCTGCCCCTAAACTTATTTAAAGTGGATGATGACGTGGAAGCTGAAATGAAAGCATATGGCATCATGGAAGTCACAGCGTGGAATCCAGTATCTTACTTTTTGTTAGGGATACCCTGATTACATAAAACTTTTTTTGGTGAGCGCAAAGGGCTGAAGATTGAAAGGATCTTTTTAAAAATTTCAATCAACACACATAATAGCGCCCCATCACTGTTAGAAACTCCAGAACATACTAAAAACAAGCGTGCCGTTGCCCATTAGAACTATGCCTTGGACTCCTATTTACAAGGGGGTAACCCCACTCCAATAGGAAAAAAAAATTTTGTGGGGCCTGCAGATGTCACATATGGTGACACGTTTCCTTAAATGAACGCTAAACTAATTTTAAGAAATTTAAGGTTAAAGGACCTAATAAAAAGCCTTTAAAAACTACTGAGAATCTTTTTAAGTTATAGATAGGAATTAATTTGAGCCTACATGTTGAGCAAAAAAGCTTTTAGTGTTAAAAATATGGGAATATAGTGCAAAATCACACTTTAGATCATCAGAATATAAAATATGAGTTATCTGAGCTTGGTCATACATATAACTTCTTGATTTCACTGAAAAAAAGTTGCATCTGAGATAGTGTACAATGATCATTTTTTCACAAGTTTCTATATAGACTATATTCTAACATATATTATTTATCTTTAATTATATAATAAAGGATTTAGAAGATTAAGCCTATGAAATATTTGCTTCTAAAAAGTGCTTGCTATAATCAGTTTCTCTAATCTCTGAAGTGAATTATTTGATGCAGCATAGATAAAAAAGTGATGCTGTAACAAATTTTTTGAGCTGTGTCACAATCAACTCATGCTTTTTAATAATTTCCCTAAATCCCTTGTAATTAAGGATTTCATTATCCCCTGATTTTAATTGGTTTATCCTGCATACTGGTTCAGAATTTTTCTGAAATCCGCTAAATTTGTCTGGGACGTTATTCTTTATTGGTAAACAATGGTTCTCCTGTTTGACTTTTACCCATAAGGGTCTAATTACTGAAACTTCCTGTAATCATATTTTATTTACAAAAGTGACTTAGATGAGGCTTGATTGCCTGGGGCTTTCTTTTAGAAAAGAATGGTACCCACCAGCCCCAGCAACCACACTATGAAAAGAAGTGGATCTCAGCTACACTGTCAATGAGAACTGGGTTTCACCTTACCTGAAAAAGGGCCAAGATCACCAGCCCCTCACAAACACTGCTCTTTAGTCAAACTTACCTTAAGATCTATTTTGCATTTTTATTAGATCCTCTAACTGCAGGAGCAGCTTAGTGGGATCAGATTACCAGCCCCTCACACTAGCCATCCATGAGCAATCACCCAAAAAATTCCCCTTAATGGATCAAAATTTATCCTTTCTGCCACCCTTACCAACATGAATGACGCAAAGACTAGGGTTTCCATTAAACTAGGTAAAGATTGAAATATTTCATCTCAACAGCCAGTTACAGTTTAATTTATGATCCAATTGCTCACTAACATCATGCTGTGGCTAATAATTTAAAATTAGCGGTAGTTTGAGGTTCTACTTTTACCTCTATCTTTACCTTGGTCTGCTTATGATCCAGAAACAATTTCTGAATTTTTGATGACACTTCAAAGTTTAATATCATCACCAGACTTACCCAGTAGGTAATGAAAATAAGAGGATCAATTTAATTCTATTTCACCGCTTCATTAAACAAAAGGGCTTTTATGAATAATAGATTATCTCTTGTTGATTCCCTAATTTGTTTAAATAATGAATTTAGAATCCCCCTCACTATAATTAATAACTTAAGATTACTTGTGCTCCATTTCTTTTTCATTAGTCTCATCTTAAACTGGGGAAACTCCATAGAAAATAATATTACTTTAATAATCTTCCCAAACCTGGCTCCATTTAAATGCTCTACCTATTTTCTGGGCATAATTACTGCCCAGTTTAGAGGCATATATAGTCACATAACTGGTGATGATAAACCCTTTACATAATGAAAACCGCTTTTTTAACTAGAAATATTATCCACATCATTGCATTAATAAAGGAAAGCAACTATTAGTAATAAACATTTTTTAACTTTCCAGCCACCTTTCTTCTGGTGCTTCCCAAGATAGACCTGCAATTGCCCCCACAATCACTTTTAGTAAATTTATGGCCCTTTTTAGTTTTTAACTTTTACTTTCCTCAAATCTTATCTAGATTTTTCATCAATAAGTCATTTGTATTGTTATGCGCCTAAAATCCTGTGTGCTTTCTTTGTTTTACAATATCACAAGCATAAATCCCAGTCTTGAATTTTTTGACTGACTTACAATATGCCTTACTATCATGAAAAAGGCAGAAGTCAAGGCAACCTGTTGGTTTAGCTTATGAAGCTCCTTGGTCGAAAGGAGCTGTTATAATGATTATCTCACATGTACTCATAATTGTGGCCCTTTGGTAAGGGGGAGGTTCAGGGAAAGAGCAATTGTGTGGATGAAGGGATGACTCAGGTGTGAGAATTGCTACACTCAATGAAAGAAGGCGAGGATGGATATAAACTAAGAGAAGTAGTTCATAGAAGCATTTGTAAGGTTACCAGCCACAGCATTAATCTGGACAAAACCTTACACCCCTTTAGAACATAAAAGAGGCATTAACCCAAAGGCACTATCATTGACGCAGTAGGGGTTCTGGGTCATACTTTGGATAAACGATGGCTAGAAGCTCCTCCTCCTTAGTTAATTACTCACCTTACAACCAAATTCCAATCTCAAACCCTTTTTTATATCTGGACTAGCAGAATACTTTGTTGAAAGGATCAGAAAGCTTTATTATTGATTTAAAGATATTTCTAGAGGTAGCGCAGCTAACATCAATCTTCTACCCAAGAAGAGGACTCACTTGTGAGAATTTTAAATTGGAAGTTTTGATACCCAGGGTAGCCCCAGGTGATGATAGTATAAGAAGCAAATTTGTAAAAATTGCCTAAGTTATATGATAGATGGTAATAACGGGAGTTAATCAAGTCAATAAGTTAGGAAGATGACAAAGAGGAATTTATTATTCAAAACAAAATTTAACACTTACAAACTAGGCTAGCTGGTAAAATAAATCGTTAGTTGCAATATTAAAACGTGCAATTTTTAACCCAATTTGAATTCATTGTGTATATCAATTTTCAATTTTGAGCATTGTCACTCTTCTAAGACCATCTTTCCCCTTCCAAACCTTAAAAGCCCAGCACCTGACAATGGCAGAGGTGTTGAGTTATTGTTTTTTCTTATTTCCCATATTAAATCTCACCCTAAAACTTATGATTTTAATCTATTTCTCATAAATTATTATAAAAAATGGCGGTTCCTATTATGTTAAAGTTTAAAGCCATGTGAGGGTCTCAATTATTGCTCAAATTGAAAGAAATTTTTAGGTGACAATTTAACCTAAATTTCCAAAACTGTATCTCTACCTTGCAAAGAACCACACTCCCACACTTAATTATTTGTGGTATTCAAAGCATATACCTCATTTCACCTAACTCAACTCCTATAAATAAGAAGACGTAATTAAGTCTGTATCTGATATTGTGTTTGCTGAGGCACCCACTTTAAGATTCCAGTTATCTCTTGTCATGAATTATCCTAAAAGTCATGGTGAGAAAATTTAGTCATTGGAGGCAACAGGTTTTTGGAGATTGGTATATTATAATTGGAAAGAGACCTGCATGAATTGCAAAGAACTGAAGTAATTTGGAAGAGTACACAAATTGGGATTTTTAAGGAATTTATTTTTTTTAAAATTTATGATGTTTTGGAATATAGACCATCACATGACATTAGAGAGCAAGTATTGTACATGTTTAGTTGAGAAAAGTTTGGAATGCTTGAGATTAAATTCTGGGTACCTAGTATTTCCAGGAATTGGCCAATCCTAGAAAAACTTTAAAAGTTTAAATAAAGCTAATGGGGTGACTTGATTGTTCATATCCCTTAATCAACAAAATCAAGATTGAGATTGAGTCAAAGTTTGAAGAGATTTTTTGGATAAGCATGAGAAAGCAAAGCGTTGAGATCTAGATAAGGATAAGTTAAAGTTTGTTGGAATCATTTTGCATTTGGTATGGTGATAATATTTTGGGTCAAAGGGATTGATATGAAAGTGGGTGGGGAACGGTGAGGTCCTGATACTTTAAAACTTAACCAGTAAGTCCAGAAAGCAAGGGAAGGCGTATCACTTTAGTCATGAGAGGATTGGACCCCGTGAATATGATGTAAATGTCAGATTTGCACTATTTGAAAAAAAGTGAGAAATTTAGCTGCTTGAGTTCTTTTCTTATATAATTAAGCTTACTCAAGAAAAGTCCAGAGTCTAGACTGTAAAGCTAGGTGGGAGATTAGTCCCCTAGTGGGAGGGTGATAACTCATAATTCCTCTAAAGTTTGAGCTAGTCAGTGCTGCCCAAGATTCACTGGAAAGATTGTTGGAATCCTGGCACTGTTAGGGGCTCTCTTGTGCTTGTGCAAAGAATAACTACAATGAAGTAGTCACAAGTAATTAAAACTTTTCAGCAGCTGCTTGAATTTAATAGGGGATCTATAAACCACAAATAAAATTTTATTTATAGATAATTCATATAATATAAAAACCCAGGGATCAGAAAAGTAACCCATAATAAATTATCGCCTCTTAAACTTTATGCTACTATGAGACTATTAGTGAGGAATTGAGGAAATTTAGGTTAGACAGAGATATCTCAATTTGGCAAAATTATGGTTTAGCCTATCATCACTTTCAAACAGCTTTTCAACTCAGTAGGGCTTAATTTTGGAGGTTGGATTGACAGCTAGGATGATGTAATCATGGAATATCATTTTAATTTAATCCCTCCAATCAGTCATATTGAATTATTTTCAGTTTGGCCAATTATTGGAGTACCAAGTGATGGTTGGTTGATAATATATTATCATTCTCCTAAACTCCCTTCAGGTCTACAAAAAGTTTTCCCTTAAGAGTTTGTACCAAAATAAAGCTGGCATGTAGGCGGACTTCTGGGTCAGTTTGTCTATTTCACTGGGGATTCAAAGCAATTCCCTCATCTTGAGGTAAACTATTCGGCAAAATATGAGGAGTAAAATCCTTACCTTGATTGAAATGATTCCCACCATGAATTAGATGCAGAATGTATAGTAACATTAAAACAATTCTGCACCAGAGCATTATTACCAGTTAGTCATACCTCTAATTATCTGACATTACCCCCTTCAAGGATGTTGGGGCGAATAGAGGTGAAGGAACTGGCCGTGTACTTTGTTGATAATAACTCCAGAAGCAAGAAACTTAATGGAATATTCATCGCCCCTCTCATAGGTGATGATAAAAGGTCTTTCCCAGATGGAACTGGACTTCTCGTTTCTGGGGGTAATATAACTGTAATAATACAAAACTAAGTCAGAAATGTGAAAAGAGGGTAGAGGTGGTCTGAGCTCATTAGCTGCTTGGCCCTCTTTGGTGGAAGTTTTTGCATAAATAGTGATAGCATTAGATTGTAGTTGGATAATGTTGAAACTTTTGCCCATATTCCCAGCCTGCTAGATTACCAGGAATCGCTAGGGGATAATTTCCTAATGCGAGGTGAATTGGAAATTAGTTTACCATGATTTTAGAGTAACTATGTTTGGGGGATTTGGGATATTCACCTGGTCATATCCTTTGAGGATCAATCTGAATGAATGCTTAAGATCTCATCAGGTGGAGTTACCAACAGAATAGGGGCATCTGATAGTGATTAACTATCAGCTGTACTGATTGGTATTAGTCAGGTTTCATCACCAACTGATTGGGAATGTTTGTAGTAATATGTGAGGCGAGTGATGCCACCTGAAACTAGCTAATTGATCAGTTGGTTTGTGACCTGCCTTAATGGGTAATAAGTCCCATTACCTAAGCAGGTCGCTAGCCAAATATGGTTGGTTTGCTTGGATCGATAGGAAAACGTTAGGGACACGTTTCCAACTCTTTCCGTTTAGGTCTTGAGGATGTCCAATGATGGAATCCTAGCCAGGATGGGGAAGACCATCGCTGCTGAGATGAGGATGAGTGATTCATTGGCAACGGCTGCCGTTTCATCAAAGAGGTGTCAACTGAGGGTTAGATGACCGAAGCCCTACTATAAATTCCCTAGAACTCACTTATAAAAACAGTTAGATAGTACTACAGATATACAGTTCTTTAGTTTTCCATCCGGGATTTAATTAAGTAGTAAACTTTATCATCTTTCAATTGTTCTATTCTTCTCAAGGATATTATTGCTGTGTGCGATAATTGGGAGACTTTTTAAGGAAAAGAGTAAAGATCTGAGTGGAAATCTAGAGAAGAAGGAGAAACAATAGGGGATTGCTGCTGACTGTGTGTTGGACTGAAAAAACTGCCCCCAGGGAATCTCAGAGAAGATCAGGTTGGATAGTATGAGGGAACAAATCCCTAAATCAAGACATCTCAAGTATTTTGAGTGGGAATACTGGCTAAGCATTGGGCTGAGATCTAAGAATTCCATTCAAATATGGATAATAGTCATCATACTATTATCAACTGATAATATCAAATACTATACAACGCGGACAAATTGCACAAGAACCAAACCTGTGCAGTAATAAGTTTATAGGGGTTATTAGCCAATAATAAACAGATCCATAAATCTTTACAAAGTGTTGCTCACTATAGGGGTGTAGTTGAGTAGAAGGACTTAGAACATGATATCTTATGAAGATGTTTCTTGTTATGAATGTGAAGTGGATCACGTTCATTGGCATTCACTCAGCTCATAAGTGGAGCTCTGAGTGTAGCAAATTGAGGATGATCAATTTAAGGGAAAAAGGACTTGCAGCCTAGATATGGAACTATCTAGTGCTGTAAGGAAACCTGTTTCACCCAACATCTACTTGAGATGAAAAGTATCAGCAGGGCCAACTTGGGTTGAAATTTAGTCCACTAGAAATAGTACTGAGGAACAGCAGGATCAACTCAGGTTGAAATTGGGTCCGTTTCAAATAGTCCTGAGGAGTGAGTGTTTAGATGAGGCATTGGATGAAATAGGAATCAATCAATCAGGAGAATTGGATTGCTATTTGAATGAAGATATGAAGGCAAAACAGGAATTTTTGATCCAAGATGGTTAAGAAAAATCGTTTGACTCAATAACACTCAACCAATGATCAGAAGTTTCTGGAGATGAGTTCATTAATTCAGAAGAAATTGGATGAATCTAACGAGGCCAGAACGACCTGGTTAATTAAAGATGGCAATGAATGCCAAAAATTGGTTTCAGGAGAAAAATGATCTTAATAATTGAAAAGAACTTTTGAGATATGAAGATTCAAAACATCAGTTGCCAAAAGATGAGATGATTTTTAGGACCTGTTGGACGAATAACCAGTTGGTATTAAAAGCCTAATATTTAAGAGTACTGCCATAGTCAGCAAGAATAGCCTATATGTGAAGAAACAGCGCTGCTAGTCATATAATAAAGAAGGTTAATACTAATTGGAAGTATTGAGCCTAAGAGAAAATTTTCAATGTTCCCAGCGGACCTCTGAACCATTAAATGGTTATTTCCTGAAATTTGGTCAAGTCCTAGAAGAGGACCACTGAACCAAATGTATGGTTAATCTTAAGAGGATTTGATTTTTAACCATGATAACTGGTAGGTCAGAATTACCTAGGACCCAGTTTTGATGAAGGGGAAAAGAAGGGTCTCTGAACCTTTGTGTAGGTTGCAAGTCCCATTACAAAAGAAAAATAAAGAAAATATAAAAAATATAAAATATCAATTTTTATGATCCATATGCTTTGAACTTAATAAGTGACAAGAAATCCTAATGGCCAAATTGAGGAGATTCCAAGATTTTGGCACTCTCAATGAGATGGGATTACAAGCTGGGGTATCTAAGAGCATCAACCTATTGGCTGATCATGAGCAACTCATTGATCTGACGGAAGCTCAGAAAGTTGAGGTGCTCAAATTGTTTGAAAAGTATTGGGAAGTATTTGCTCAGGATGGCCACAATTTAGGATGCACGAGAGATGTGATCCACAAGGTCAACACTGGGAAAGATTTGCCAATCAGTATGAGACTGATTCAATGGTTGAAAGAGACTGAAGCGGTAGTGGAAGATGAAATCAGCAAACTAGTGAAGCATGGGCTTTTAGTTCCATCATCAAGTCAATGGGTGAGTCCAATTCTAATTGTGAAGAAAAAGGATGGCTCTGGAGGAGTTCTTTGTTGACCCTCCCAAATCGCGTTCCTGCCATTTTCATCCAAAAAATGGGTTTTCCATTTGTCAGGAAGTTGATATGACTGGATGATACGCTACCCATATCAGTGGATTGGAGGGGGATCAAGATGAGTCTCGAGATTTATGAAAAAGGGATACACGAATTATAATTGATTGAAATGAGAACATTCAGTGAATCAAGAGGATTTATGCTGAGATATGATACAGATATAGGTAATTCAAAAAGGAAGAAGAATAGAAGATTACTAAGCTGAGGATGCATCTAGCTGGGGAACTGAGGTATAAAGAGTCTCATGGAATATTAAAGGGGATAGTCTTTTACAAGGAAAGAGGAGCGCAGAAAAGTCTGCAAGTTATATTCAAAATAAAGGTAGAAATTAGGGGCGATAGCTCCATATATATTTTATCAAGTTTTATTAAGAAATTGGTGATCCTCATATTGGTCAATTTGGTTGCTCAGTGGCTAATACCTTATGCAAATCCAACTCAGCGGAATCAGACCCAGACGCAGAGAATTAACAGTGATGCTCACTACAGGGGGCCACTTAGCAACTATAGTTGGTAAAAAACAATGATGAGTCCTCATTTGTTCCAACATAACCTGATTGGATTCTGAGCGCAGTATGCTGAAGAAGCCTGGGAGATACCTAACCCTGAACCAACATTATTTACTGTTACTGAACCAGGGGATGATGAAGTTATGATTAATTTGCAATTTGAGAATTGCCCGGAGCTGATGACCAACCAACAAGGACACTCCACAAATGTGATTCCCCAACAATTGATAAATATTATGGAATGGATGTTGCGCGGATATCGCCTATATGATGATGAGACTGGGGAAAATGCCCTGAGTTTGTTCTATAACCATAGTGATCAAGAAAATTGGTACGCGCTGTACATGTCTTATTTGGACGCAACTACTACAGGGCTAGCTCACCGCCTCGGTACCCACAGAATTGAGGGATATTTAGTCACTTATGTACAGCCTTTTATTCGCCAGCTACTGCGTGTTCTGGCTCACCATAATATTGAAATTGGAGATGTATTGAGGTTCACACAATCACAGCAGCATGATACTTGCCTCCTGCTTGACCATCTCAATCATTCGTTTTTGGAAATACAAGGGGCGCTGTCACAGATGGATCATCATGTTGGGGATGTCTGCCGTCAATTGGACATTCTAGTACCACAGTTAAACTCAGAACTACCTTGAGTAATAAAAGAACAGCCGGATCAGCATGGCATATCAATGGAGTGGATCCAGGACATAACAACCTTGGGGAATAATACTGAGTGCTGTATGATGGAGCTAGCTGAATGGGCGGAAGCTCTTAAAGCTGTGATTGCTCAGCTCAAGGAAAGAATGACTCTGATGGAACAGCAAGTGGCGGCCCAAGTCAGTTTTCTATCAGCAGAAGTAAACCAACTTTGTATTGAATGGAATACCCAGTGAATGACAGATAACGCGCTTATCCTTTGGTCAACATTTCCTGAGTATCTCTAGCTTATTCATCGAGTTACACAACTGGAAGTTGTTAGTCAGGATGAGCGCCACCATGCCTTTCCTCTTCCTATTGGTGAGACAAGAGAGTATGCGGACATGTAAGGATGACTTGATACCCTTCGACGGGCTAATGAGGAATTGGTGTGGGAACGATCCTCATTAACCAAATAAACAACGCCAATCAGCAAGCGGAAAATGCAAATCAATAGCAAACCCACCTGCAGAATATAAGCGAGGAAGTTCTTTTGCGATTACAAACTGTGGAACATAAACTGAACAAGGAAAGGGAATTCCGCTGAGAATTGCAACATCAGTATGAAACGCTGCAACAGGTTTTCAGGATGGATGGTGTAAATGTTATTCGGTTAATGTGGAGCAGTTGATTAGCAAACAGTTCGTGGGGAATACCAGAGCTGGGGGGAATGAGGCAGTTAGTGGTGACTCAGGGGAAGAATGCTATGGATCAGCAAATGAGTATCCATCAGGCGATATGATGAACCCCCCGCCCAACACCACTTCTTCTGAATCCTTTTCAATGGGTTCAAGCTCATCTGGAAGGCTGTATGATAATGCACCAAATGATAGTTCCCATAGTCGCTCCAAAAACAATTTGCCTGCCCCTTGCAGCAGGACCCTAGAGCATAGCGAATTCGTTTGTACCAAAAAATTACCTCCTTTCAGTTTTAATGGGAACCTACATGGTTACTTTAAATGTTTCAATTTTGCTGTGGAAGGGGCTACAGATTGATGAAAAGCGAAGTTGTTGTTGTCCGCTTTAGATGTGGAAAGCGCTAATCAAGTGACCTGCTATCTTCCAAATAGTTTGGTGTCTTACGCACAAGTAAAAGCAATTGTTATCCGGCTGTTTGGGGGTGCTAACAAGATGTCTCAATGGAAAGCTGAATTTACGACTATACAGTTTTACCAAAACAAGACCCTGTCAGATTTTTCTGAGCAGTTTTTGGCGGAAGCACACGTTCTACTTGGGGCTAATATTTTGACCACTGAGGATGTGAGTATAGCAATGATGGCGGTGGTCAAACCATTTTGGGAACTATATAACACTATGTCTTATGTTTTTTATGGGGATACTGGACTTATTCAAATCGTGAATGCCTTATGTCAACTCTTCACCCATGAACATCGCCCCCAACATAGCTCAAAAATCTCCATTGCCTCCGCTCCATCCCTTTCTGAATATATGTCGCAGCGACTGGGTTATCAGCCGCTGGAACGTATTTGTCCCTCATATGAATCAGTAGACTCTTTCTGGGCTGAGTACGCTTCACTTAGTTTGACCATGATCTTGGAACCTTACTGGCAATTTTCGACCTGGTCCTTCCAGTCCAAATTATATATGTGCACCTTTTATGAACACTTGCTTCCAGTGAGGACAAAGAGGGCATTATGCAGCCAATTGCCCTAGCAAACCACAAGTGTATGCAATGCCAACTAAGATAAGTAAGCAGGGAAAAGCTCGAGAGGAGTAGAGATGGGACGCTCTATCTCCACTAAGCCCAATTCACTTGTCCCTAACAATTGCCAAATGACTTTCTGAGTAGAAATTGAACCTCAATTGGATGATTTGTTATACCAGCAGCTTTTGTTGGATACCCCTGCTTCTGCTTCCAAGAGTAAGAGTTTACCCAATTGGGCTGAGTTCCACCAAGATGTGCAGAAGCCATATGCGTGGCAGATCCTGGAACAGACTGGTACCAGCAACGTGGATCCTTCATTAAACGTCTCTCCTTTAGTAGGGGTTAATGTAGCTATTCTGGTGGAGAAAATTGCTAGTGAGTATCCTCAGGTCAGCAAGGGTATTTCCTCCTTTTTGAGTATCACAAAGCCCTTGGACGTACATGCAATAAACGCTGATGGTTCTTCTTACTTGGAATGTACTTATTGTGAAATATTCGTTCAAAACACAAAAATCCGCGCTATCATAGACACAGGAGCACCTGTGAACATAGTCTCCACCCGGTTGGTAGTTAAACTTATGTTGAAACTGGATGTGGACCATTGAGTAGTATATGGGACCACGGGAACACATAGCACTGCTTTGGAAGGAGCATATAGCGTGTTGACTCTACAATTTACGTTAGTCCAGGTGTCCGCTCCATCAGTGGGTTTGACAAATACCCACTATGATATGTTAATTGGCGCGGCTTTCATGAGGAGATTTGGCGTTGTGGTAAATATGGCAGAAGAAACCCTTAATATGTTTGGCCAACAGATTCCAGTATATTTTTCCTCTAGTGGAATCCCAACAGATCCAGTCCACTCCGGTCAGGTCAATCTAGCATACAGTGATGGAGTGATTCCTATTCGCTATCAGTGACTGAGTCAGTGGACCAAGATCCTCCCCAACCTGATATATGAGTACAAAGGAATCCCACTTTGAGCAACGTGCGCTTTAAGCCTACCGTCTGGACACCAGAGCATAATAGGGACTAGGCTTGAAATCAAAGTCCCTAAGGGGCTTTATGGAGAAATTATGGCGCCTCATCAGCACTTGCAGCTCGAACCACATGTGGCTCCAGGGTTACTGCTTCCTGGGAATGGGGAGGTGAAAGTGCTGCTAGAAAACCTACAGAAGGATACAATAATGATCCGGCGGCACCAAGTGGTGGCTTACCTACACTTCATCCCTATAAGGGAAGTTCATCATATTCAAGGTTTTGGCTCATGGGAGGATCTTTGAACACCGGCAAGCTCATCGTTCAGCATACTGACCATGGTTCCATGGGAAGCGCTCACAGGATTATTGGCAGAACAGAAAGATAAGGCTATGGCCTTATTTGAAAAGTATTAGGATATTTTCACACATGACAATCAGGATTTGGGGTGAGCTCAAGGGGTGGTACATTGGATAGATATGGGGGATCACCCTCCCATTTGATTGTAACCTATTAGACATTCAAACGCAGTGGAAGAAGTTGTCTCCAATGAGGTGGATAACCTTATCGTGTAAGGAATGCTAGAACCATTAAACAGTCCATGGGCATCACCTGTGCTCATTGTAAAGAAAAAGGATGGCTCAAATTGAGTGGTTATTGACTACTATAAACTCAATAATGTAATAAAGAAAGATTCCTACACTCTTCTATGGATTTATGACGCATTAGAATGATTGGGTGGGGCAAATTATTTTTCCGCCATGGATCTGATCTTGGGGTACTGGCAGATCAAATTGCCATTAGAAGAATGGGAGAAATGTGCGATCATTACTTTGAGAGGGTTGTTCCAGCTGACGCGCATGCTGCAAGGGTTGTGTAATTCTCCAGCTACATTACAGCATGCCATGGATATTATTTTAGGTGACTTAAAGCTGTCCTGCGTCTTAGTTTACCTTGATAACATTGATGTGTTTTTGTGGACATTTACAAAGCACCTGGTTCGCTTGGAGCAAGTGTTTCAGCGCCTCGCTGCCACTAATATCAAAACTAAGCCTCAAAAGTGCCATTTATTTAAGGAGCAATCGGAATACCTTAGGTTCGTCATAGATTCAAATGGGCTTAAACTGCAGCCAGAAAAAGTGGAAGCGATAGGCAAGATGACTCATCCAGGAGGTAATTGGGACATTCAGGTGCTTCTGGGGATGGTTAGGTATTACCAACGGTTCATTCCCAATTTCAGTTGCATTGGGGCCCCGCTTTTCGAGTTATTAAAGAAAAATGCGCTCTTCAATTGTACGGAATGATGCCAGAATGCTTTCAAGTATTGCATACCGCATTAGCAAGTGCACCCATTTTGCAATACCCCAACTTTGACAAACAGTTCATAGTACAAACAGATGCATCCCTCACTGCTATTGGGGCAGTATTATCCCAGAAGGATGATGACGTCGTGGAACATCCTGTCACATTCTGTAGTCAAAGCTTGAACTGTCATGAACGAAACTGCACTGTAACTGAGTGGAAGTGTTTAGCAGTGATCTACACTTACAAACAGTTTCAGGTATATTTGCATGGGGTAAGATTTCAAGTAGTGACGGATCACGCTTCCTTGCGCTGTCTACAGAATCTGTGTGAACCAGAAGGATGGCTCGCACGTTGGGCTCCAAAGCTGCAAGCATATGGTTTTGAGATTTTACATCAACCTGGAGCAAAACATCAAAACGAGGATTGTCTTTCTTGATTGCCCACAGTCAAGGTGTTAAATGGACTCAGGGAGAATACCTTCGTATGAGGGGAATAATTATACAAGTGGATTGGAGACTTGACGCAGACTTTTCCTAAGCCTTCAGCTAGACCCTCGCTAATTATGGATGCTCATTGGGCTGTAGGCCATGGAGGATTGCAGAAGATGCTAGAGTTTTTGCGACCCCGATACTTCTGGGAAAGCATGCATTATGACATATTGGAAACGGTTAGCTGTTGACATCAGTGTCAAGTGGAAAACCCTTTCCACAAGAAAACCACCTACCAACTAGTGAAACCCTGGTTCGTATGGCACACCGTTTCCATTGATATAGTGGGATCTCTGCCAACTAGTGACAATCAATCCAAGTATATAATTGTTGCCATCAATCATTTGACCCAATGGGTGGAGGCCAGGGCTATTAGCAACTTGGGCGCGGTCACCACTGCCAAGTTTATTATGGAGTGTGTTATACAGCGGCATGGCTGCCCGCAGTTCATTCTGACAAACAACGGAACCAACTTCACTTTGCATATCCTGCCAAAGTTAAATGAGTTGATGGCGATTTTTGGGGTTTTGACCACCCCCTATCATCCAGAATCAAACGGGATGGCGGAGCGAGTCAATGGAACCCTAGTGAACATACTCCACAAATTGGTAACAGATCGGCCCTCAGAATGGAGTGCCCTTCTACCTACTGCTGTGTTCACTTATAACATCAGCTATCATTTGGCTAATGGTAAGAGTCTGTTTCAACTGCTGTATGGTTGACATCCTGTCTGCCTGCCTTGTTATATTCGTGTGTAGAGGACACTGGTGGTGTGAACCCTCAGTGATATCTGAAGACACTCACGGATACACTGGTCAAGTTGCAAATGGAAGCCTACCCCACTAGTTTGGCCAAGAAGATTCGCGACCAAGCAGCTGACCAGAATTTCCAGAGCAAACTTCTGTTGTTCTCTGTGGGGACTATGTTTTATTCCATGACCAGCATGGATTTGGACGGAAAAATAAGCTCTCCAACATTTGGGTTGGCCTGTTTGAGATTATCAAGAAGACTGGCATGGATGTTTACACAATTAAGAAACCCACTGGGGGTCAGATTATCAACCAAACCATGCAAAGTTCCTTCAAGCATATAAACAGTAAGAGCCTATCATCCAGTCAAAGGGGGGGGTAATGTCAGGAAGTTGATATTACTGGATGATATGCTACCCATATCAGCAGATTGGAGGGGATTGAGATGAGTCTCAAGATTTATAAAAAAGGGATACACAAATTATAATCAAACGAAATGAGGACATTTGGCAAATCAAGAGGATCTATGCCAAGATTCGATACAAATGAGAGTAATTTGAAAAAGGAAGAAGAATAGAAGATTACCAAGCTGGGGATACATTTGGCTTGGGAACCGAGGTATAAAGAGTCTCATGGAAGATTAAAAAGGATAGTCTTTTACAAGGAAAAGAGGAGCGCAGAAAAAGTCTGAAAGTTATATTCAATATAAAGGTAGAAATAAGGGGCGATAGCTCCATATATATCAATCAAGTTTTATTAAGAAATCGGGCGATCCTCATATCAGCTGATTTGGTTGCTCAGTGGCTAATACCCTGTGCAAATCCAACTTGGCGAAATCGGGCCTAGATGCTGAGAATTAACACTATTTATAAAAATATTAACACAATGGCAGTTGCAGCTGCAGCTTCCCCGGCCAACACCCTCCTCTGCCAGCAACTCCATGGGGCAATGGAGCCCCTTGTGAGGGTATTCCTATCCCCAATTTTACTCATGATTTTGAGGAAGATGCAAAATATGAATTTGAGGAGCTTGCTTTTAGTGCAATCCGTGCTTGCATTGATGCAGCAAAAACTTCTCTTTTCAACCCCAATTATCCCAAAACCTGCCAGCGCATCAAGTCATTTACTTGTGTGCCAGCTCTCATCATTTTTGCTGATCATCAACTTGCTCAATATGTTGAGGCAATGGGCACAGCCAGCCTCATTAACGAAGAAAACCCCAACTATACCTCCTTATGCCACATGTTGATGATGCTCCTACCCTGCTGTTGTCCGCCATGGTCCACCAGCTAAAGTGGGAACCAGACAAAAGTTTCCCCAATGCCTCCTCGTCATTGATATGGATTCCTATGCTGATAACCTAGGGGCTATATTGGGAATTTTTTTTAATTTATGATAATTTCTTTGTTTGGCCCATTTGCAAATAAAAATGCGTGGCGGCTCCCCCTTTTGGGTTGGGCACCACTAGTACTAAAAAAAAGAAAAAGGATGGCTCCATTTGGGTGGTAACCAATTACCAAAAGCTGAAAAAGATTATGAAGAATGATTCTTATCCCCTACCAAGAATTGACAATGCGCTAGATCTATTGGGAGAAGCGAAGTATTTCTCCATGATGGATCTGATCTCAGGATATTGACAAATCGATTTGCCAAAAAGAACACCAAGAAAAATGTGCGATTATTACCATGCAGGGTCTATACCAACAGATGATGATGCCTCAGGGTCTATGCAATGCGCCTGCAATGTTCCAGAGGGCCATGGACGCTATACTAAGCGACTTGAATTAGTCGTGCATCCTAGTATACTTGAATGATATCAATGTTTTCAGTAGGACGTTTACTGATCATCTACACCACTTGGAAGAAGTACTCAAGCGAAGGTCCACAGCTAACCTGAAGATTAAGCTGATGAAATGTTACTTATTCAAAAAAGAGTTGGAAAATATGGGATTTGGGATCAACTCTAGTGGATTGCAGCCGCAAGCCCAGAAGATAAAAGCCATATAACGGATGGCTGTGCCAAAGAGTGTCCAAGACATCCAAGTGTTCCTTGGGATGGTCAGATACTACAGAAGATCTATTCAGGACTTTGCCCAAATAGTTGAGCCCTTATTCCATCTGTTAAAGGATCTGAAAAAAGGATTTGTATGGAATGAAGAAGCGCAGGAATCCTTCAATGAGCTACACCGGTAACTATTAGATTCTCCAATTTTTAAAATATCCAAATTTTGGTTGAGAGTTTATTATACAAACTGATGCTTCATTAATGGCAATTGGCGCCATACTAAGCCAAGTAGATGAACTTGGGGATGAACATCCAGTGGTGTATGTGAGCTGGACACTCTCAGCTGCTGAGAGGAACTACACCGTAACTGAGCATGAATGCCTTGTGGTCATTTACAACTGTAAGCAGTTTTGGGTGTACATCCATGGAACGCATTTTAAAGTGGTGATGGACCACCCTTTGTTGCGTTGGCTCTATATTTTAAGAGAACCAGAAGGACAACTGGTTCGATGGGCACTTAAGCTACAGGCTTACAATCATAAGATTGTCCACTGAGTGGGGTTTTCTCACCAAATTGTGGATGGCTTATCGCAATTACCAATGGTCCAGATGATATACCCACAGGCGGGTAAGTTATTCCAGAAAATGGTCGATGGAGAAATTGGGAATGAGCCCTAAGAAATCCAAGATGTACTTTGAAAAGCGTTGGAAAACACTGAGACCATGGATGGACAAGTGCTTAAAATAATTGATGAGAAGCAGTTATTATTCCCAAAGCCTTTGGAAAAAGCAGCTATCATTCAAGCTGCTCATAAGGTTGTCAAGAATGGAGGCCTGAGAAAAACAACTGATCATATTCACTAGTATTTCTACTGGGAGTCAATCATCTACAATATCGCCAACTATCTAGCTTGTTGCGTGGAGTGCCAGCTGCACAAGCCACATAAGAATACAACTGGATACCAATTGGTCCGCCCTGGATTTGCCTGGCATACAGTGTCCATTGACGTAATAGGACCGCTGACAATGAGCACAGGGGGAGTCAAGTACATAATAGTTGCTATTTACCATCTGACGAGATGGGTTGAGACAAAGGCACTGGCAAAAGTAAATGTTACCAGCACCGTGAAGTTCATCCTGGATCAAGTAGTATATTGCCATGGATGCCAGCAGGCCTTGCTTAGCAATAATGGGACAAACTTCACATCTCATGTGATCCCGCAACTGAATGAGATAATGGGGATCAGAGGAAGTGTCTGTACCCTACCAGCTGGAGATAAATGGACTGGTGGAATGAGTGAATGAAACACTGGCCGTGACACTGAGGAAGCTGGTCGCAGGAAGAACTTCTGCATGGGGAAAGTATCTGAGTTCAGTAATGTTTGCCTACAATATCAGTCATCATACGGTGATGGGAAAAACGCCGTTTGAGTTGTTATACAGGAGAAAAGCCACGTTGCCACCAATTTTATATTTGGTGGTGGAACCAATATTGGGGATGAGTGTCAAACAGTACTTAAACTTACTGATGAAGATCCTAACAAAGAGGCAATTGTAAGCATTAAATACTACGTTGAAGAAAAGGATACAAGCAAAATTGATGGATGATAAGAACTGACTGGCCTTAGCAGAATATCGAATAGGCAAAAGAGTGGCCTATTGCAATATGCATGGTTTCAGAAGAAGAAACAAACTGGATGCATTGTGGTCAGGTCCATTTGAAATTATTGCTAAGATGGCGACTGATGCCTACTCCATCAAGAATATCTTGGATGGAAGAGTTGTAAATTAAGTCCATGCTAAGTATTTAAAGTGATGGATTGATGAAAAAAAACAAAAGAGTTCCTAAAAAACTGATAAACCATTAAGTTGGTCATGTCCTGATGATTAGGTCATGTCCAAAAAAGGACCTCTGAATCAATCTAGATGGTTAATTCCGAAAAAAGGACCTCTGAACCATATAAAACTGGTAGGCTTAAGTACCTAGAGCCCAGTTTGGGGGAAATTAAGAAAGATGGACCGCTGAACTGAAACAAGGCCAGGTCCCTTGGAAAAAAAAAGAAAAAAGAAAAGATTGATAAAAGATATTGGAAAAAAACATTATAAAATGCATAGAAAAAACCAATATATTTAACTAAATTTTATCTTTATTGATTATCCTCAATATGGGGATGATTCCACCTATGCCGCCTCTTGGGGGAGGGAGGATGGATCGCAGTAGAAGTATACCCATCAAAATTGATGTGAGATTGGATGCTAGTGAGGGCTAGACCTACACAAAACCAAGTTCTTTGAGCAGATGCAGATCCCTGCGAGAAAGCAACTAGGGGAAGGGAAATTGAGGTGTCAGAAGAAGCCAATTGTGAAACCCCAGAGCAGGGAGGGAAGCAACAGCATAGAAAGAGGCAGTCAGCGATTAACCCCAGTAATCCCAATATGGTAACAGAGTCAGAAGATTAGTCTTGAGTGCCTGCCGATGGGCTTCATCAAGAACACCAGACATATGGGCTGTCAGCGAACAAGGGATAATAGATGGGGCTGCTGAATCATGCCCCCTACTAAAGCCATCAGCGGAAGATATTGATGTGAAGTGCCAGAGATGAGATAGTCATGCAGGGAGTGAATGGCATCCTGCAAGAGATGACTACGGGCTTCTCAGAAGCTGAAGCTGAAGGAACAATGAAACCTGGGAGAGGCTGGAAGCTTCGTGGACCAACTTTGAAGAGCTTGGCCAGCAAAGCAAAGAGCATAAGCGGCAATATCCCAATCTAGGATGTTCTCAAGTTTAGTGGGATTAAGCGCTAGGGATAAAGCCTTGTTGACTTGAGCCTGTAATTTGGCATAGGGGAGTTTGAAATGAATACTGCTACAGATGGTGAGCTTGATAGCCAAGACAGCAGGTTTGTAGTATTGTCCAAGTCAGAAGAGGAACTCAGGAAGCAAGTATGGCCTAAAAGAAAGGAGTGATCAAGAGCAAAAGGCATAATTTCAGGAGCATCCATGATGATGTTTGGCACATCTGCAAAAGGAGCCAAATCCAGGAGAGTTTTAAAATACAACTCTGGAATTGACGACAGAGGAAGAATCAGCCAAAAGTTGTTCAAAACAATTGCAAACCTGGTTTTGGAAGGATTGGTTACCATTTCTGGTAATTTGATGGAATAACTAGCCGCTGGTGCCAGACTAGGCGTATGAGTCCCGGAAGGACCATAGAAGAGGTTCCGTCACACATCCCAACTCATCTGCTAGAAGAGACAAAGATCTTGATCAGAAAAACTAAAAAGTAGCTGTTGGTACCATGACTCAGAATTCAACATATGAGCTGGATGAGAGGGGGATGTTGGACTTATATGGAAGTTGACATTATGCACTCTACTATCCATTAAGTTCCAATTTTGGAGAAATTAATCTCAAAAATAAAGGGATAAGCTCTCCAGAGAAGAATTAAAAATGATATGAGCCAAGAGATTATGAGAAGATAATAACAAGGGCAAATATAAATAGGCATTCTTAATTGGGCCATAAAATGAACATTGACAGTAAGAGTCTCATGTTGAGGACAAGGAGAGAATAAGGAAATTGAGGAAGCTGGACCAAGAATCCTGAATATGACAGCGGGTCATATGCCCTGACAGAAGGAAAACTGGATTCTGGGACTAATATTGTAATGAGTAAATCGATCAGCCCAGCATAACATTAGACCATGGGGACCATGCTCTGAGTAGGTAGTAGCGAGGAGGAAGAGGAAGAGAGACGCATGCTGAAGGTTGTCCTGAGCAGTGTTGAGTATTGACAATCATACTCCACTTGAGCAAAAAGAAGTAATCAACTGTGTTTCCAAAGCAGTGTTCTCATTCCCAGTCCTTTTCTTGCTGGAAATCTAGGCAAGAGGGGGATTTGTTGGGATTTTTGCCCATATTCCCAGCCTGCTAGATTACCAGGAATTGCTTGGGGATTATTCCCTAATGTAAGGTGAATTAAAAATTGGGTTACCCTGATTTTGGAGGAACTATGTTTGGGGGATTTTGGGATATTTGCTTGGTTGTATCCATTGGGATTAACTCTGGATGAATGCTTAAGATCTCATCGGGTGGAGTTGCCAACAAAATAGGGGCATCTGATAGTGATTAACTATCAGGTGTACCAATTGGGAGTGGTCAGGTTTCATCACCGACTGATTGGGAATGTTTGTAGTAATTTGTGAGACGAGTGATGCCACCTGCAACTAGCGAATTGATTGGTTGGTTTGTGACCTGCCATAATGGGTAATAAATCCCATTACCTAAGCAGTCGCTAGCTAAATATGGTTGGTTCGCTTGGATCAAGAGGAAAACGTTAGGGACACGTTTTCTTACTCTTTCCATTTAGGTCTTATTGATGTCCAATTATGGAATCCTATCCAGGATGGGGAAGACCATCACTGCTGAGATGAGGGTGGTTGATTCAATGACAACGGCTGCTGTTTCATTGTAAAGGTGTCAATTGAGGGTTAGACAACCAAATCCCCACTATAAATTCCCTAGAATTCACTTATAATAAAAACAGTTAGATAGTACTACAGATATACAGTTCTATAGTTTTCCATCTAGGATATAGTTTATATAGTAAACTTTATCAGCTTTCAATTGTTCTATTCTTCTCAAGAACATTATTGCTGTGTGCGATAATTGGGAGACTCTTTAAGGAAAAGAATAAAGAATTGAGTGGGGATCTGAGAAGAAGGAGAAACAATAGGGGATTGCTGCCAACTGTGTGTTGGACTGAAGAAATTGTCACCAGGGAATCTCAGAGAAGATCATGTTGGACAGTGCGAGGGAACTAATCCCTATATCAAGACATCTCAAGTATATCAAGCAGGAATACTGGCTGAGCGTTGGGGTGAGATTAATAATTCCATTAAACTATGGATAATAATCATCATACTATTATCAACCAATAATATCAAATACTATACAATGAGGACGAATTGCACAAGAGCCTAACCTGTACAGTAATAGTTTATAGGGGTTATTTGCCAATAATAGCCAAACCCATAAATTTTTACAGATGATGTGTTGGGCCAACCTCTTCATGGCCTTATCAGGATCATCCGTCCTAAGAGAAAAGGCATATTAAGCTACAAGGGCAGGTACCCCAGGTTCTCAACCAAATAGGACGCGGAATGGAGACATTTTTGGTACCTGATGATAGCTGATATTAGGCCATAAGGGCACTGGGAAAGAACTGGCCCAATGGAGAGGGTATGATATGGCTATTTTTTGGTAATATGGATACCATAGTACCATTCACTCAGTCTACATTACCATTTGTTGAAGAGTATATATGGAGCTGAGAAGGATTATTGGGCTCCCATGGAGGTAGCCAGGATCTTGACCAATATAGAGGTGAAACTCTTCCCGTTGTCACAGTAGAGAACTTGGAGGCACCCATGGCGGGTGAAAATATACTGATGAAGGAAGGTGGCAGTAGCTTTTGCATTTGGGCTGGTAGAGCCACTTCTTCAATTAACTTTGTGAAGTAATCAATACCCTATGTGTAGCGATTTCTTCTGGTAGTATGAGGTAAAGGACCTACCATATCTAAACTTATTGTGTTGAAGGGTTGCTGAGGGGTATTAGGATTATACTGATATTTGGTCTTAAGACTGGATTTATTTTTGCAGGTTAGTTAGCAACCAGGACTTTGACAATATATTCCAGAATTCCTTTCAAGTAATACTGATCTTTAATCTACTCTAAAGCTTTTCTCACTCTGCCATGCGTAAGGATAGTATGGGCCTCCATGATGGCAGGTACTCGTTAAGAGGGTCAAATATAGGGCAGCCAGTTTGTCTCTACTTTTTTGTATAACTTCCCACTCCCCAACTTAGTGTTGTGGGAGTGTCTCGCTAACATTTTCTTAACTGGGTCATCTTTATTGTCCCAGGAATCAGGGGACATAAGGAGGTCCTGCAACCTCTCAGAAATACTATTATCTAAATGGAGAACAGTTAACCAAGTCAACCCATTGACATTCATATGGTGGGCTCCAGACCAGGGTACAATCTTCATATCACAGTGTTTGAAATTCAAGGACCAAAGAGCCAGCCATCCATTAAGATCCTTCATACTCTGTAGCCACTCTAAGGAGGCAATGTCAGTAACTATGGTGAAGGTGGTTACGTACAAAGAGTGGCGGTAGTATTATACAACAAGTAAGATGGCTAAGCACTCCTTCTCCATGACACTATAGTTTCATTCAGCTTTTTTAAGCATATTGCTGAAATATGACATAGGGCGATCCTCGCCATCTTCATCTAATTGAGCCAGGATGGCTCCAATGGCATAATCAGAGGAATTGTTAAACTAAATGAAAGGTTTACCTTAGTTGGGGTGGCTTAGGATAGGGCATGTTTGGAGAAACTTCTTTAGCATCTCAAACGCGGCCCTTTGTTCAGCACCCTAAGAGAAAGGAGTGTTTTTTTGCCAATAGTCAAATGAGGGGCTCACTGAGCTTGGCAAACTTGGGGGCGAATTGATGCTAATACCCCTTCATACCCAATCATACCTGGATATCTTGCAGGTTTTTATGCGGAAGCATTTTTATATTACTTCTACCTTATCCTGTAAAGATTGGATTCCCTCTTATGAGATGGTATATCCAATAGAATCCAATTTCTTTTGGAATAAAGTGCACCTTGAAGGCTTTTAACTTGATGTTAGAAGCACGCAGGCATCATAAATTTCCTTTAAATGATTGAGATGCTCATTGAAAGTTTTATAAAAATGGTGATTTCATCTAGATTGAAATTAAACAACTCAACTTAGATTCCATAGGATTTAATCCATAACTTGTTGGAATGATGCAGGAGTATTGCATAATCCTTAAAGAAGACATGCTGGCTGAAATTTAGCCTTTACTGCAAATGAAAGCACATCTCTCCTGATCTTGAGGATAAAGGCCATTTTCCAGTATCCACTAGCGAAATCCATAGCGGAGAAGAATTTTTAGCCAGAGAGCTGTGCAAGAGCATCATCAATGCGTTGGATGGGGTAGCTGTCTTTTTTTGAGGTTGTTCAATTTTGGTAGTCTATAACTACCCAATGACCACATTTTTTCTTTTTAATAAGAGATGAGTTCCAAAGGCTTTGGGAAGGTACTAGTAACACACCGTTGAGTAACTTCATAATCTCCATCCTCATTTGTTTCTCTTCAACCTTTGACTTACATTAAGGTTTAGATCAAATGGGATGGTATCATTAACATCAATGGTGTTGCTCCAATCCTTCATGTTCCCACAATTATTATCAAATTTAGAGAAGATATCACTGTAGATATCTAATAAAGAGTGGACTTCTTCCAGGACGTCTAATGTTAGTTCATCTGAGATATAAACCTAAGGCAGAGCACATAATAGTTTGTCAGTGGGTGGCAAATCTTTAACATAGACCCAATGCAGTGCTTTAGTGATATCATCAATGGGAATTAGCAGACCTTTTTTCATCTCATAATGATTTATCACAATACAGTCCTTTTTAGTAAGGTTTCCCAGCAGAATATTAATAGATCACTAGTAGGCAGGATCTAGTATTCCAGGCAGTACATGAGGCTCTAGAGGACCAACTCCATCAATGCTTGTTATGTGGAATAAGCAGTTCTAAGGGATTTGCTAGGTAGTCTTAGTATCAATCACCCGCTGCTCTCAAGACTTTATTAATACCTCTTCTGAAGCATAAAAAATGCTTTCTGGGGCATCCACCAATCAGGAAACTTTTTGTATTGCGCCTGGACGTTGTGTAGTACAGCGATAATGCAGAGGAGGGGTAATCAATTGAGCAAGAGGTTTCTTTTTGTTAGGTTTTTTACTGGTTAGACCAGGAGAACCTCATAGTTGAGGAGGGAGAGATAACCCTGTTTCATGTTGGCAATTCCGGCATACTTAATTATGAACTGATTGTCAATAAGCATATCATAATTGTTGTTATTCAAAGCCACAGCCAGTGCAGACAAGATAAGCTTTCTAAATCTGAGTGGTAAAGATGAGTATGCCCCAATAGCATATTTGCTGATAGGACCCACCATTCCATACTCTTAAGAGTAATCCAGTATGGGATTCCAGATTATTTGTTGCTCACTGGTGCTTGGTCAACGCTGGATTCCACAACCGTTTTTTATAATAAGGATAAAAAACACTAATAATCAAAAATTGAGTTTTATATGGTCTATTAGTGTTAGCAGGGGGAGAGAAAAAGAAACTCTCACAATATCTTACCATTCAGTATTTAAACTGTATTAAGGGTTGAAGGGAATTTGATGGTAAGTTTGGAATGGCTTAGTAAGGTCCAAATTAGGAGATATTTAAATTCAGCCTATTGAAGCTTGGAAAACTTACTTCACTTTACCATCTAGTACTAAAAAAAACTCACTTCACTTTGGCTGAATGACATATGGGGATCTATTTTTAGACAAAACGTACCCATGGGGTAATGGTTTAATATATTTCAGCTAATCCCTATTAGAGATTATTATTGCACCTTTGTGGACCCCCACCAAGCCTATAACAGGGTTGGTCCCCAATTAGGTGTTTGCGTTGAACTAGATGTAACCTGGGGATAAACTTTTAATGGACTCCCCAGGTTTCCCCATGTGATTGGGGCAATTTGACTGCCCAATTTTGTGCTATTTTCCGTTTAGTATTCAAAAACTGTTACCCCAACTTGCGAGATTCCACTAAGAATTGACCAGGGTCGTTTGGCTATTAAAATCATTATTATTACTTAATTCTCTCTTATTATCATTTTGGACTTGTAAAACTCTGACATTTCCCCCTTTTTGATCAATTTTGACCCAAAACATTCTATTCTTGGATACAGGAGGGCAAATTTCTGACATCCAGTTTAGGCGCCAACTTAATCTTCCTGATAAGTTTTGAGGAAATTCCATTGATTGGAAAACCAGTGTCAAGGGTGACCGTGACTCATACCTTGTCAATGACCACCTCCACCTGAGTTACAATTCCACCAAGTTAGGGGGAGAGCTAGAACCTCCTTAAGATGTAAAGTGGAGGCAAGTGTTTTTCAGTTTCAGGGTACTTATCTTCAATGGATTGTAGAGTATGATAATTCTGAATAGTGAGGATCAACAAGGCAATTAACTGGTCAGCATCACTAGTGGTATCAATAACCTCGGGGAACCCCATAACTTGGCTAAGATAGATGGTATAAGTATCACAGACTTGTTTACTCCAGGGTTTAGCCAGTGTAATTTCTCTACTTCAACTGGGGCTTCAAGGACAAGTGTCCAATGTCCTCATAACCCCCTTCATATTTGTCATCTGAGGGGTTGTTGATGCAAGTCAGGGAGTGATAGAAGGGAAGTTAGATCCAGGGTTATCAGGTTGGTTGGCTATCTTCATACAACACGCCTTGACAACATGCCCTTCCTTGTTGCAGGGGATGCCCTTAGGGCACGCAACTACCATTTTAGCTGGGAGAGCAGGCATTTCAGTTTCAATGAGCTTGGGCTTGCACACCTTGTTAGCTGGCTTAGGGATCTATAACTCACAGGGTGGAGTGATGTCTGTTTTGAGCCACACTTAAGAAAGCAAGTTTCAAATGGGTGAACAGGGGCAGGAGGGGCCATGAGGTTCATCATGGCCCCCTTCCACTGGCCTATGGTTGGGAGATCCTCAATGGTTAAGGTTTGGGGTTTCAACACAACTTCTTGAGTCTCAACTTTATGGAAACCTGCAGCATCTAATAAAGCCCCCTTTGGCATGAACATTCCAGAAGTTGCATTTTATAGGGATGATATGCTTTGCTAAGGAAGGGTGAAAAGCCAAGCCAGTTATAATGGTAGCAATGGCGTTGCCAAGTGTTAGCATTTTAGAGTTTATAGCGTCAGGGCAGCTATGTAGAATTAATCAGTGAAGGCAGTAACCAGTTTTCATTTATACATGGTAAGGTTCATAAAGGCCTGTTTTTCTCTATTTAAACTCTGCTTTAAATAAATTCATCAATAAGCGCTTCCTTAACCTATGTCCAGGTATTCTGGGTGTCCATAGAAGAACCATTACCTCTTGGGCTCTGCGACTCAACCAAGGGTGGATGGGCTCAATTTTCTGTCGGTCAGTCATGCCTTTATAGCAGATTCATAGAAATATACAAATAAAGCAATGCTACCCTCACCCGGTGTGAACTTATCTTTAAATAGAGGTTCAAAGAGAACAGCATGAGCAGCTCTATGGGGAGCCGGAGAGGGATGCCATTCAAGCTTTTTAAGATGTGACAGAGCATTGGTTAGTTGCTGTTACAAGGTGGTTATCCTTGGTTTATCACCAACATTGAGTTAGGCAGCCTAATCATCTGGATGTCCTCTATTTTAATTAAAGGTTGTGGTATACAGGAACCCCTGTA
Source organism: Massospora cicadina (assembly GCA_022478985.1). NCBI lineage: Eukaryota > Fungi > Entomophthoromycota > Entomophthoromycetes > Entomophthorales > Entomophthoraceae > Massospora > Massospora cicadina. The sequence goes on along the minus strand of JAKSZP010017233.1, from coordinate 103,064 downwards.
GTGGGCACCACTTGGAATCCTGGCGCTTTAGTTGCGCGCTGGTGCTTGGGCACAGGATTTCAACAATGCAGTTGCAGGAGTATTAAAACTATTGACAGTTGTTTAAAATTTGAGGGGAGAATTATAAACCACAGGTAGATTTTGATTCTTAAATAGTTTTATTGGTATAAAAAAGTAGGGATCAGAAATAGAACCCTCATTAAATTAACGCTCCCTAGTATCTATGCTACTCTGAGGCCAATAGTGAGATTTGAGGGAATTCAGGTTAGGTGGAGGGTAACTCAATCTAGCTAAATGATGATTAAGCCTAGCATTGCCCTCAAAAAGCTTTTCACCTCAGTAGAACTTGATTTTAGATGTTAAGTTGATAGCAGGAATGATTTAATCATGGGTTAGCTAATATAAACTCTCCAGTCAGCCACCTTCCATTTTGGCCAATTACTGGAGTTCTTAGGTGATGGTTGGCCGGTAAACTAATTTTATACCCTAAATTACCCTTCAGGTCTATAAGAGGGGGTTGTTTTCTCTTAGTGAGATGTACCAAATTCAAGCTGGGGTGGTGGACATCTGGGCCAGGTTGCCCATTCCACCAGAGGTTTGAGGTAACCGCATCAGCTCAACCAGAGGTATTTGCTGATTATGGGAGTAAAATCACCCCAGTTGAGATAATTCTGCCAAGGATTAGATGTGGGTTTTGTAGTGATATTTAAACTATTCAGCACTGGAATATTCTAACTAGTCGTACCTCTAATTGTCTGCCAACCCTATAATGCTAGCTGTATGGTGAGGTAGAACATTTAATTTGGGAAATACTAGGTATGAGGGTTCTAAATGATTTATTTTTAGCATATTAACATCAAGCCGATAGTTTTAAGCACCCCCCTTATACTTTTAGATAATGTGAGCCCAAGCCTGGTACCTTAATACTCATATACGATATTTGAATGGAACCCGTACCTAGATATAGGATAGTTTTAGTTAGGTTACCCTTGGATTCAAATGGAATGGTGGGGTAGCGATTTAGCTTAGACGATGGTTTATGGCTAAGTTTGATGCTCTAGAGTTTCAATGCCTGATGTGGGCGGTTGGTATATTTTAATTAGATGGTTATACCAAAGTATGGCACTAATCTAATAATGGTAGCTTTAATAAGGGGTTTGATCATCAACGCAAGCTAAGGGGGTTGGGGTATTTAATAAGGGGTTTGATCAACGCAATTAAGCTAAGGGGGTTGGGGTATTTACTAAGGGGTTTGATCATCAACGCAAGCTAAGGGGGTTGGGGTAAAGGTCGGGTTATGAAGTTATCGTATTAAGGTATATGATTATACTTAGGTCGAACAGTTTAGATTCCACACTTTAACTGTTGAGGTTGGTATTCGAAGTTAACCCTCGAAATGGGTGGGGAACTTTAAATTCTACCCTGGGATCGGATTTCTCTAAAGTTCATATTTCGGATGTTGTAAGCCACCAAATCTTTATAAGAGTTGGGGGGTTCGGCTCTTGACGTTTAAAAAATCTGGTAAGGTTAAGTTAAATTATTCACCTTCCCATCTAGTAAACCTAATCTGATAACCGTTACTATTATTGCGTAATTAAATAATGATAAATATATACCCATTTTAAAAAGTTATTAAACTTAACCAGGTTTGCATTTATCCAAACTTTAACCTTGGTTGACACCTCATTAGGAACTTTATTGGCGTAAGTTTAAACCTTATTTACCACTTTTATAGTTGGTTTATAGTTTACACCCTTAAAACTTTACTCACCCTCCACCGTTTAGTTTTTTATAACTTTTAAAGTGGTACCCGCCAGGTAAATTTAACCTGATTGACTTAACTACCCCCTAGTATCTGAAACTCAGATCATCTTAATTTTAATAGTTCGCTTCCTTACCTCGCCTGTAACTTTTTCCCAACCCATAATTTCCGCCCCGGGGTTTGTAAAGTCTCTAGGTAAAGTTAAGAATCCCACCTTCCCCCTGACGAGAGTAAAGTCTCTAGGTAAAGTTAGAATCCCACCTTCCCCCTGACGAGAGATCAGTTGGCGTGGCGAACGAACCTATGCTGGCCCAACTCGTTCGGATTTTTAGGCGGCCTGGTACTTTAAATTATTCCACGTACCAAGTCCCACCCCCTTACGGCACAAGGTTACGCCAGGTGGGGGTCTAGCTTTGGAGCCGGGGTTCCAACCGGTAAAGCTTCCCATCTCGCCTACTCACCTTCTTTAGGCGGCTGTGGAGAGTGGGTGGTATGACTGGTGGAGGGGAAGGTACGGTTGGGTGGTGGGTCTGACGTACGCGAAGGTTTCTTCGAAGCCACCTCGGGAGCCGGTGGCCCGCCTTTCACGATGCTGCTCCCACCGCCCAACGTCACCGGAAAGCTCCACATCGGCCACGCCCTCACCGTGGCGATCCAGGTACCCATAAGTACTTACGCTAAAATTTAGGACGCCGTCGCCCGGTACCACCGGATGTGCGGGCGCCGCGTAAGCTGGATCCCCGGGACCGACCACGCCGGTATCGGCACCCAGAGCCTGGTGGAAAGGAAGCTGAAGCGGGAGCGGGGCTTGACCCGGCACCACCTCACCCGCGAAGCTTTCCTCAAGGAGCTAACCCAGTTCAAGGCTCACCATAGCGGGGCGATATTCAACCAGCTGGCGCGGCTCGGCGCTAGCGTCGACTGGGGGCGCCAGTTCTTTACCTTGGATGCCGCCCACTCGCAAGCCGTCACCAACGCCTTCGTACACCTGCATCGCCAAAACCTCATCTACCGGGACGCGCGCATCGTCAACTGGTGCCCCACCCTGGAAACCGCCATCTCCGATATCGAGGTGGAGTTCGAAACCCATGAAACCCCAGCCTTCGTTACAGTCCCGGGGTGGGCCCAGTTGGAGGTTGGGGTCGTCTACCATATCGCCTACCCGGTAGAGGGCGGCGAGATCGTGGTGGCGACCACCCGCCCGGAGACGGTTTTGGGGGATGTGGCGTTGGCGGTGCACCCTTTAGACGGGCGCTACCGTCACCTGATCGGGACCCACGCCCACCACCCGCTCATCCCCGGTTGCCGCCTGCCCATCATCTGTGACGCCGAGTTGGTGGATCCCCACCACGGCACCGGCGTCGTAAAAGTCACCCCTGCGCACGATGCGGCGGATTTCGCCTGCTCGCAGCGCAACGGCTTATCCGAACCGATCAGCTTCTTTGATACGCGGGGCCACATCGTCGCCAGCCCCCGCTGGCCGGCCTTGGCCGGGCTGCACCGCTTTGCGGCCCGCTCGCGCGTACTCGAGGCGCTGGAAGCCAGCGGCCGGTTCCGGGGAAAGTTCCCCGCCCCCGGGCCCACCCGCGTGGCTCGCTGCTCGAGATCCGGCGACATTATCGAGCCCTGGTTGCGGCCGCAGTGGTTCATCAGGATGGCGGGTATGGCCAGGCGTACCCTTGGGTGCGCCGAGTCCGGGGCGCTCACCTTCTTCCCCCGCGAGATGGGCCGCGAGTTTAAACGGTGGCTGGGCGGCATCCAAGACTGGTGTGTCTCGCGCCAGCTGGTGTGGGGCCATCGCATACCCGCCTACTACGCCCGGTGCGAGCCCGGCCCGGGGTCGGGTCTGGGATCCACCTGGTACGCCCAGGTGCACGGGCAATGGTTCGTGGCCGACTCGGAGCGTGCCGCGCTCGCTGAAATTCGTCGCCAGCTCGAGCCGGGGCCCGAGGAGCTGATGGACACATTTCTCACCCGAGTTAAGCTTACGCAGGATGAGGATGTGCTCGATACCTGGTTCTCGTCCGCCCTGCTTCCGCTTTCGGTTGCGGGCTGGCGGGGGCCGGGGAGCCCGCTGTTGGGCTACCCGTCACAGCTGCTCGAGACGGGGGGCGACCTACTGTTCTTCTGGGTGGCGCGCATGGCCATGCTGTGCACCCACCTGCACGGGCTGCCCTTCGAGCGGGTGCTGCTGCACCCCGTCATCCGGGACCGCTTCGGGCGTAAGATGTCCAAGTCGCTGGGCAACGTGATCGACCCCACCCACGTCATCGACGGGGTTAGCTTGGAGCAGCTGCAGGCGCCGCTCGCGGCCGGCCTCCTCCCGCCCGCCGAAGCTTCGCGTTGCCACCAAGCCCTGGCCAACGATTTTCCGGAGGGGATCCCCGCCTGCGGGGTCGACGCCCTGCGCTTCTCGCTGATTGACCATCTCAGGGACCATCAGATCAACCTCAACCTCGAGAGCGTCGTGGCGGCGCGGCACTTTGTCAACAAGCTGTGGAACGCCGTACGCTTTTACCTCCAGAGGCGCGGCCAAAGCCATCCAAACACTAGTTTGGCTGGTAGTTCAACGGGGGTCGGCCGCCCGCGCTCGCTCCCGGATCGGTACCTGCTCTCCAAGGCGGCCGGCTGCATCCAGGAGTGCCACGCGGCCATGGCTGCGCATGAGCTCCACCGGGTCACCGAAGCCATCCGCAAGCTGACCGTCAACACGGTTTGCGACGCGTGGATCGAGTTTTCCAGGCCGGCCTTAAGTTCGCCGGGCGGCGCGGAATCCGTCGCTTACCTGGGGTGGGTCCTCGACGTCATCCTCCGGCTCGCCCACCCGATAATGCCCTTCGTCACCGAAACCCTGTGGCACCACCTCCACTTCCCCCACCCGCCCGGCGCGAGGGCGTTGATGGTTGCGGCGTACCCCACCGAATCCACGTTTGCCGGCCTTAAAAGCCCTGACGCCGAGGCGAGCTTCCAACGCCTCGAGTCGATCCTCCGCGGGGCCCGCTCCCTACGGCAGACCAACGGTATCCACCCCAAGGTCCCACTCGACTTCCAACTCATCCTACTCGAGCCCCACACCGGCCCAACCACCCAGCCTTCGCCGTGGCTGGACCCCCAAGGCCCCGTCCACACGTACAGGGCCGAGCTCATGCGCCAATCCAATATGGCCAGCCTGGACGTCAAGTGGGCGCAGTCCGCCCCCACCTCCGGCCTCCTCCTAACCCTCGAAACCTCCGACCGGCATCCCGTCATCCTCCTCGCCACGCCTACCGTACATGGAACCGACCCCACCGCCCTGGATGCCACCCTCAAACGCCTCACGGCCAAGCTTTTAAAGCTCCAGCGGAAGCGGGAGGCGCTCCTCCAAACCACCCACGACCCCAACTACGCGGCGCGCGTCCCAACTCAGGTCCAGGCCCGTAACTCGGACCAGTTAGTGGAGATGGACGCCGAGCTGGGTTCCCTAAGGGCTAACCTCGACCGCCTCGCGCAGCTTGGAAGGTGACGCGTGGCTCCGGGCTGGGATGAAACCGGAAACTCCCCCATCGCTAAGCCCTAGAATCTCAGGTGGCTTTGACCTTGACCTATAAAGTTAAGGATCTTAGTTGGGGGTTCGGGATGAGCCCAAAGAAACACGTTACCCGCTATTAAACGTCACAAAACTATATAATTAAGAACCATTGTATATAACTAGGGTTATTCAGGATAAGGGAACCAGCAGACCTTTCCTATTGGCATAAGTGATACAAAAAAGCTTGGTAACCAAACCATCTGTTAGGATTTTTGCCCATATACCCAGCCTGCTAGATTACCAGGAATTGCTAGGGGATAATTCCCTAAAGTGAGGTGAATTGGAAATTGGTTGACCCTGATTTTGGATTAAATATGTTTGGGGTATTTTAGGATATTTGCTTGGTCAGATCCATCAGGGATTGATCCAACCAAATGCTTAAGATCTCATTGGGCAGAGTTGCCAATGAAATAGGGGCATCTGATAGTGATTAACTATCAGGTGTACCAATTGGGATCGGTCAGGTTTCATCACTGACTGATTGGAATGTAAGTTGCAAGGTGAGTGATGCTGCCTGCAACTAGTGAATTGATGAGTTAATTCATGACCAGCCTTAATGGGTAACTAGTCCCATTACCTAAGCAGGTCACTAGCCAAATATGGTTGGTTCAATTGGATCAAGAAGAAAATGTTAGGGCCACATTTTATGACTCTTCCATTTTAGGTCTTGAGGATGTCCAATGATGGAATCCTAGCCAGGATGGGGAAGACCATCACTGCTGAGATGAGGATAGGTGATTCAACAGCAACGGCTGTCATTTCATTGAAGAGGTGTCAACTGAGGATTAGACAACTGAATCCCCACTATAAATTCCCTAGAATTCACTTATAACAAAAACAGTTCTATAGTTTATATCCGGGATATAGTATAAGTAGTAAACTTTATCAGCTTTCAATTGATCTATTCTTTCTCAAGGATACTATTACTGTGTGCAATAATTGGGAGATTCTTTAAGAAAAAGAGTAAGGATCTGAGCTGAGGTCCAGAGAAGAAGCAGAAACAAATTGGGGATTGCTACCAACTGTATGTCAAACTGGAGAAACTGTCACCAGAGAATCTCAGAGATCAGGTTAGACAGTATGAGGGAATGAGTCCCTATTTTGAGACATCTCAAGTATTATGAGCAGAAATACTGACTGAGTGTTGGGCTGAGATCTAAGAATTCCATTCAACTACGGATAATATTATCATACTATTATCAACTAATTATATCAATAACAATATAATGCAGACAAATTGTACAAGAACTGAACCTGGTCAAGTAATAGGTTTATAGGGGTTATTAGCCAATAATAAACAGATCCATAAATTTTTACAAAGTGTGTTGCTCACTATAGGGATGTAGTTGAGTAGAAGAACTTAGAACATGATGTCCTATGAAGATATTTCTAATTCTGACAATAAGTTACTAGGGAAAGTAGCATTAATATAGATAGAATGTAAAGTAAATCACATTCAGTAGTATTCACCAAGCTCAGAAGTAGAGCTCCAAGTGAAGCAAATTGGGGATTCTCAAGTTTTGGAAAAAGACTTGCAGCCTAGATATGGTACTATCTAATGCCACAAGAAAACCTGTTCCACCCAACATCTAACCAAGATGAGGCAGATCAGCAGGGCCAACTTGGGTTGAAATTGGGTCCACTTGAAATAGCCCCAAGGAACAGCAGGATCAACTCAGGTTGAAATTGGGTCCACATTAGATAGTCCTGAGGAGTGAGTGTTTAGAATAGGCATTAGGTGAAATGTGAACTAACTAACTAAGAGGATTGTATTGCCATACAAATGAAGATATAAAGTCAAAACATAAAATGATTGATCCAAGATAGTGGAGAAGTCATTTGACTCAATAACACTCAAACAATGATCAGAAGTTTCTGAAAATGAGTTCATCAATTCAGGAGAAATTGGATGAAGCTAATGAGGCCAGAATGACCTGTGTAATTAAGGATGGTTACAAAGGTCAAAAATTATTTTCAGGAGAAAAATGATCTGAACAATTGAGCAGAACTGTTGGCTGATGAGATATTAAGATCCAAGCATCAGTTGCCAAAATATGAGATCAAATTAGGACCAGTTGGATGAATAAATCAGTCAGGATTAACAGCCTGATATTCAAGAGTATTGCCAAAATTGGCAATTGTAGCCTAGATGTGAAGAGACAGCGCTGCTGGTCATATAGTGAAGAAGGTCAATACTAATCAGAAGTATTGAGCCTAAAAGAAAATAATTGCAATGTTCCCAGCGAACTTTGAACCATTAAGTGGTTATGTTCTGAGATTTTGGTCAAGTCCTGGAAGAGGACCTGTTGAATGGTTGACTGGATCTAAATCGTCACTTTATATAAACCAAAGATATCCTAAGTATATCTGAACTTGAATTTGTGGCCTAGCAATTTCACTTAATTATATTTGACTATGATGACACGGGCTTGAGGGCTTTGTTGGTTAGGTCAAACTTAAATTTAAGTTTTGATTTAATGACTCAGGCACGTGGGCTTTGTTGGTCTATGTCAAGCACGTGGGCTTTGTTGGTCTATGTCAAAATTGGTTTTTAATGTTGGTCAAGTTTTCAATCAAATTAATTACTAATTAGTGATACAAATCGCCTTGGTATGTGCTGCCAATTGCACGTGAAAGTGAATTATTTCAGTTATTTTGAAGATATGATGAAGCGCCATCTCAAGTATGATGATGGTGTTTACTCCAACTCTGAGGTTGAGCTTGATGCCCTGAGTCAAAGTATTTGTAGATGTCATTACAAACTTTTTACATGGCCAAGGGTCACTGAAAAGTAAGGCGTCATGGGTAAGATGTGGTTAACATCAAACCATATAAATAACCCTTGCAATTACACTATTAAAATATCATTTAACTTTTGAATTAAGTTTATAATTTATCTTATAAACTTTTTGCATTATTACTTTATTTTATATTAAAGTCGATTTTCGCTTGGGATCAGTAGGATCAGGGCAGCGTGCCATCGTCCAAGTTAGACAACTGGGTATACAATTGAAGTATTAACAAAAAGCTGTAACATAAATTTAAAGCACCATCCTGTATATTGTCCTCACACAATAGACGCTCAAAGCTGCAGTTTCCACCAAATAACAAACCAGCCATCAGGCGAAGCCCAAATCTTCAACAGGACCACTGAACCAAATGGATGGTTAAATCTTAAGAGGATAAGAATTTGAACCATGATAACTGGTAGATCAGAGTTACCTAGAACCAGTTTGGATGAAGGGGAAAAGAAGGACCTCTGAACCTTTTTGTAGGTTGCAAATCCCATTGCAAAAGAAAAATATAAAAAAATATATAAGAGATATAAAATATTAAAGAATTGATTTAATTGGTTCATGATTTTTGGACCTAGAAAGTGACAAGAAATCCTAACGTCCAAATTGAGGAGATTTCAAGATTTTGGCACTCTCAACGAGATGGGATTACTGGCTGGGGTAACCAAGAGTATCAACCTATTGGTTGATTGAGAGAAACACACTGATCTGACAGAAAGACAGCAAGAGGAGGTGCTCAAATTGTTTGAAAAGTATTAGGAAGTATTTGCCCAGGATGATCATGATTTGGGATGCATGAGAGATGTAATCAACAAGGTTGATACCAGGGAAAATTTGCTGATCAGGATGAGACCAATTTGACAGTTAAAGGTGGCTGAAGCAGTATTAGAAGATGAAATCAGCAAACTAGTGAAGCATGGGCTTCTAGTTCTGTCATCAAGTCCCTGAGTGAGTCCAATTCTTATTGTGAAGAAAAAAGGATGGCTTCAATTGGGAGGTGATTGACTACTGAAAGCTGATTAAAATTACAAAGAAGGATCTGTATCCACTACCAAGAATTGATGATGCACTAGATCAATTGGGAGAAGCAAAGTATTTCTCCATGATGAGTCTGATCTCAGGATATTGGCAAATCACTTTTTTAAAAAAGATCAAGAAAAATGTGTGATTATTATCTTGCAGGGGCTATACCAACTGACAAGGATACCCCAGGGTCTATGCAATGCGCCTGCAACGTTCCAGAGGGCCATAAACGCTATACTGAGCGAATTAAAGTAGTCATCTTTCCTGGTGTATTTGGAAAATATCAATGTGTTCAGTAGGACGTTTACTGATCATTTACATCACTTGGAAGAAGTATTTAAGAGACTGTCCGCAGTCAGCCTGAAGATTAAGCCAAGGAAGTGTCACGTCTTCAAGAAAGAGTTTGAATATCTGGGATTTTTAATCAACTCTAGTGGATTGCAGCCGCAAGCTCAGATGATTGAAGCCATAGAACGGATGGCTGTGACAAAGAGTATTTGAGACATCCAGGTGTTCCTTGGAATGGTTGGATACTACAGAAGATTTATTAGGGACTTTTCCCAAATTGCTGAGCCCTTATTACATCTGTTGAAGGATCTGAAGAAAGGATTCATATGGAATAAAGAAGTGCAGGAATACTTTGATGAACTACTCCAGTACCTAATAGATTCTTCAATTTTGAAATATCCACATTTTGATTGAGAGTTTATTATACAATCTGATGCTTTGTTGATGGCAATCAGCGCCATATTAAGCCAAGTAGATGGACTTTGGGACAAATATCCAGTGGCATATGTGAGCTAGACACTCTCAGCTGCTGAGAGGAACTACACCATAACTGAGCATGAATGCCTTGTGGTCATTTACGCCTGTAAGCAGTTTTGATGTACATCCATGGAACGCACTTCAAAGTGGTGACAGACCACTCCTTGTTGCGTTGGCTCCACAATTTGAGAGAATCAGAAGGACAACTGGTTTGATGGGCACTTAAGCTACAGGCTTACAATTATGAGATTGTCCACTGAGTGGGGTTTCTCACCAAATTGTGGATGGCTTATCGCAGTTATCAATGGTCCAGATGGTATACCAGCAGGCGGATGAGTTTTTCCAGAGAATGGTCAATGGAGAAATTGGGAATAAGCCTGGAGAAATCCAAGGTGCACTTTGAAAAGCGATGAAAAACACTAAGACCATGGATGGACAAGTGTTTATGATTAATGAGAAGCAGTTACTATTCCTAAAGCCATTGGAAAAAGCAGCTATCATTCAAGCCACTCATAAGGATTTCAGGCATGGAGGCCTGAGAAAAACAGCCAATCATATTTGCCAGTACTACTACTAGGAGTCAATCAACTACAATATCGCCGACTATCTAGCTTGTTGCGTGGAGTGCCAGCTGCACAAGCCGCATAAGAATACAACTGGATACCAATTGGTCCGCCCTGGATTTGCCTATCATATGGTGTCCATTGACATGATGGGACAGCTGACAATGAGCACAGGGGGAGTCAAGTACATATTAGTTGCTATTGACCATCTGATGAGATGGGTTGAGACAAAGGCACTGGCAAAAGTAAATGTTACCAGCACCGTGAAGTTCATCCTGGATCAAGTAGTATACCAACATGGATGCCCGCAGGTCCTGCTTAGAAATAATGAGACAAACTTCACATCTCATGTGATTCCATGACTGAATGAGATAATGAAGATCTGAGGAGTTGTGTCTGTACCCTACCAGCCAGAGACTAACGGACTGGTAGAGCAAGTGAATGAAACGCTGGCCATAACACTGAGGAAGCTGGTCGCAGGAAGAACTTCCACGTGGGGAACATACCTGAGTTTGGTGACATTCACCTACAATATCAGTCATAATATGGCGATAAAAAATGCCATTTGGGTTTCTATATAATAGGAAGGCCGCGTTACTGCCAATTTTATATTTGGTGGTGGAACCAACATTGGGGATGAGTGCCAAACAGTACTTGAACTGACTGATGAATATCCTGATTGAAATGCAATTGCAAGCATTTGATACTACGTTGAAGAAAAAGATATGAGCAAAATTGACGGACAATAAGAACTGACTTGCCTTAGCAGAATATCAAATAGGCAAAAGAGTTGCCTATTGCAATATGTATGGTTTTGGGAGAAGAAAAAACTGGATGCATTATGGTCAGGTCCATTTGAAACTATTGCCAAGATGGCGACTGACGCCTACTCCATCAATAATCTCTTGGATGGAAGAGTTGTAAATTGAGTCCATGCTAAGTATTTGAAGCTATGGATCAATGAAAAAACAAAAGAGTTCTGAAGGACTGATAAACTATTAAGTTGTTCATGTCCTGATGATTAGATCAAGTCTGAAAAAAGGACCTCTGAACCAATCTAGATAGTTAGGTCTGAAAAAAGGACCTCTGAGCCATAGAAAACTGGTAGGTTTAAGAATACCTAGGACCCAGTTTGGGGGAAAAATGGACTGCTGAACCAAAACAAGGCCAAGTCCCATGGAAAAAAAAGAAAAAAAATTAAAAGATTGATAAAAGATATTAGGAAAATATCTATAAACCACATAGAAAAAACTGATATTTTTTATAATTTTTATTTTTATTAATTATCCCTTGATACAGAGTGATTCCGCCTATGTTGCCTCTTGGGGGAGGGAGGATGGATTGCTGTAGAAATGAATAACCCGTCAAAATCTATGTGAGATTGGATGCTAGCGATAGTAGACCTACACAAAACCAAGTTCTTTGAGTGGATGCAGACCCTGAGAGAAAGTGACTAGGGGAAGGGAAATTGAGGTGTCAGAAGAAGCCAATTGTGAAACCCCAGAGCAGGGAGGGAAGCAACAGCATAGAAAGAGGCAGTCAGCGAATAACCCCAGTAATCCCAATATGATAACAGAGCCAGAAGATTAGTCTTGAGCGCTTTCTGACAGGCTTTGTCAAGAGCACCAGACATATGGGACGGTAGCAAACAAGGGATGCTATACAGGGGTTGCCAAATCATGCCCCCTATTAAAGACATCAGTGGAAGATACCGAAGTGAAGCATCAGAAATGAGATAGTCATGCAAGGAGTGAATGGCATCCTGCAAGCAATGATTATGGACTTCTCAGAAGCTAAAGCAGAAGGAGCAATGAAATCCAGGAGAGGTTGAAAGCCTCGTGGCCCAACTTTGAAGAACTTAACTGGCAAAGCAAAGAGCATAAGCGGCGATATCCTGATCTAGGATGTTCTCAAGGTTGGAGGGATTCAGCGCTAGGGATAAAGCCTCGGTGACTTGAGCCTGTAATTTGGCATAGGGGGGTTTGAAATGAATACTGTACAGATGGTGAGCTTGATAGCCAAGACAGCGGGTTTGTAGTATTGTACAAGTCAGAAGAGATATCTCAGGAAGCAAGTCTGACCCAGCAAGAAAGGAGCAATCAAGAGTGAAGGGCATAATTCCAGGAGCATCCATGATAATGTTTGGCGCATCTGTGAAAGGAGCCAAATCCAGGAGAGTTTTTAAAAATCCAACTATAGAATCAATGACAGAGGGAGAATCAGCTGCGAGTCATTTAAAATAATTGCTATCCTGGTTTCCAAAATGTTGGTTACCATTTCCAGTAATTCCATGAAAGGACTAGCCTCTGGTGCCAGAATAGGCATATGAGTCCTGGAAGGACCATAGAAGATGTTCCGTCGCATATCCCAGCTCATCTGCTGAAAGAGCAAAAGATCTTGATCAGACAAACTGTTGAGTAGCTGTTGGTACCGTGACTCAGAATTCAACATATGAGCTGGATGAGAGGGGGATGTTGGACTTATACGGAAGTTGACATTATGCACTCTACTATCCATTAAGTTCCAATTTTGGAGAAATTAATCTCAAAATTAATGGGATAAGCTCTCCAGAGAAGAATTAAGAATGATATGAGCCAAGAGATTATGAGAAGATAATAACAAGGGCAAATATAAATAGGCATTCTTAATTGGGCCATAAAATGAACATTGACAGCAAGAGTCTCATGTTGAGGACAAGGAGAAAATTAGGAAATTGAGGATGCCTGATCAAGAATCCTGAGTATGAGAGCAGTTCATATGCCGTGACAAGAAAAACTGGATCCCAGAATTAACATTGTCATGATTAAATTGATCAGCCCAGCATGCCAGTAGATCATAAAGACCATGCTCTGAGTAGGCAGTAGCAAATATGAAGAGGAAGAGAGCCACATGCCAAAGGTTGTCCCAAGCAGCATTGAGTATTGACAATCATATTCTGCTTGAGCAAATGAAGTATTTGACCAAGTGTCCAAAGTGGTGTTCTCCTACCCTGGATTTTTTTCTCGCTGGAAATCTAGGCAAGTGGGGGAATGTGTTAGATTTTTGCCCATATTCCCAGCTTTCTAGATTACCAGGAATCGCTAGGGGATAATTCCCTAAAGTAAGGTGAATTCAAAATTGGTTGACCTTGATTTTGGATGAAATATGTTTGGGGTATTTTAGGATATTCGCCTGGTCAGATCCATCAGGGATTGATCCAGATGAATGCTTAAGATCTTGTCAGGCAGAGTTGCCAATGAAATAGGGGCATCCAATAGTGATTAACTATCAGGTGTACTGATTGGGATTAGTCAGGTTTCATCACTAAAAGATTGGGAATATAAGTAGCAAGTTGCAAGGCGATTGATGCCACCTGCAACTAGCAAATTGATCAGTTAATTTGTGACCTGCCTTAATGAGTAACTAGTCCCATTACCTAAGCAGGTCACTAGCTAACTATGGTTGGTTCAATTGGATCAAGAGGAAAACATTAGGGACACGTTTTATGACTCTTTCCATTTTAGGTCTTGAGGATGTCCAATGTCGGAATCCTAGCCATGATGGGGAAGACCATCACTGCTGAGACAAGGATGGGTGATTAAATGGCAACGGCTGGCGTATCATTGAAGAGGTGTCAACTGAGGGTTAGTGGAAGTCCCGGGGAACGTCCCTTAGCCCTTGATCAGGCCATCTTCCCATCCCAAACAAAAAGACATTGAAGAGGATGGTAGTACCCCTCATTACTCAGGGCGATCCCGTTCACATAGTAGATGAGCTATGGGTAACAGCTCTCCCGCTTCAGATCTCACCCCTGGTACCCACACTCACCTCAGAAGAACTGTTGCGGGGAATTAGCAAAATCTGCGCTGAGTTTGTTGAATTGAAATTGGTTAGATCTAATTCAATGGCAATCTGGCCAATGGCCAAATATCAAATGGCTGGAAAAGTATTAAGACTAAGTATTGACTGGAACACCCAACAGCTCCAATTTGATCAATAAGCTGATAGAACTAACATCGGGCGCCATTGACAAGGGTTCAAAGCCCTCTGTTGGCAATTTGGGTGTTGCAGCCGATGGTCTGACTTTGACAAACAGACAGTTCAGTGACCAAGCGTGGGCAGGTTGGGCGTCCCAAACCCGTTCCCAACCAAATGGACCCACCCCTATGTGGGGTGGCCTTGGGGGATTCCTGTCACTCATCGGGCTAAACGCCATCATGCCAACCATCAGAATTGTAGCTGAGCCTCAGTTCAGACATTTGAGGTCAAACTGACAGAGACTCGGCCCACCACCATTCTGCAATGTCAGTTCTCAAGGAACAAACCCACCCATTCCCAAACAATTCTCCAGTTAGGTCAAAATTGTGGGACCCAATCCCATCTTGTCACTACCCCAATTGACCACTATTTAATCAGTTGCATAGCACTGAGAAAATTTTTGATTGATTTTCTTACTTTTCTTTCAAATAAAAATTTACCAAAAAACTAAATAAATTTATTTTTTCTTCTGACTGCATCCCTGATGGCATTTCCCTGGTGGCCCATTGGTCTGTACACCGGATGGGCTCTACCAGTACTTTGGTCACTATGGCCCCCTCTGTCATCAATTGGGTTCAGCGAGTCCAATATTTTTGGCTTTACAACCCCATGATCACTAACTTCTGGCAGCAATACATAGGAATCTTGTGGCCGTATGTCCATCAATTGCAAGAGAGAATCTGTCTCCTTGCCACCCCAGTTGAGATGGCAACATATGCTGAGGATCTTGTCAAGACTATCTCAGTGATTCCACCCCCTGCAGCAAGACCCCCTGGGTTGGGAGTGGGTTCAGTGTGGTTTGTCATTGGATCATTCTCACCATGTTGCTGCACCAACACTTCGTCATTTCCCACTGCCCAGCTCCATACCAAGTCATACAGTCAGCAATGCCTCTGGCATTCTGGCTTGCTTTTTGGGTGCTTACGCATCCCAACTGGCAGGCCAGTCTAAACTTCTTCTGCCGTTTCCATGACATAATCAACCAACCATTATTTCCAGCCACTTCCGCCTTGTTCTTCAAACTGGGCGCCGCAGTGGTTACTCTCTACCAAATGAATGTGCAATCAAGTAGTTTGCTGTTTGTTGTTTGTTTGGTCACTTTCTGACTTTGGGAGAAGTATCCGCTCTACCTTGGGAAACCTTCTTCAAACCACCCAAGCTGTGCAGATTGCGTCTCCTCCTACTTCCTCCAACCCAGAGGGAAGATTGAGTGTCTCCTTCCAGGAGATCGCCAATCAGGTTCTTGATGCACTCGCCAAAGTGCAAATGCATACAGCAATTGCACTTAATAACACTTCTGCGTTATTGCATGCCCAACAAGGGCTCACGTTGTTAGACGCTGTGGATGGGGATGCCCGCAGTTGGGTGAGAGGTCTTTTGCGTTCTTCCTCACAAGCAAGAGACTCCACCCCACTGATGGCTGTTGTGTCAGCCGCCCTGAAACCCCCTGTGTCCCAATCAGACCACTTATTCAGACTGATCTATGCCATGGCTGAAGCCCCTAGTTTGGTTTCTTTGATTTCTACCTTTTGTGAACTGGCCCCCACGTCAGGTCTATCTATTGATATGCTTCAGGCAGTCTTTAGATTGGGCTTGGATTCAGGCTCCGCTCATCACATGGGCTGGTCTACCGGCCAAGGATCAGTAGATCAAATATGTGCCACCGCAACTACTATCAATGCTTTACCCCGCCATGTTTCCCATTATCAGAAGGAGAATTATATGATAGGATTACCCAACAAAGAGGCAGATGACGCGCCTGTCTCCAAATAAGTGGTAGACTTGGGTACCAACCCTACCATAACTCCTGTTTCCAAGTTGGCGGTTACAGAGTCAACTTTTAATGATTCTGTTCAAGCCCAGATGGAGGAATTCGTTTCCCCCGCCCTCATACTTCCAATTTTCACTCCAGCAAAGGACCCTGACCCTACCCCCAATAACCCATTATTTCTTCAGTTGCCAATGAGTCAGTTGAATCTTCCAATAAACAGAATTTCACTTATTTCCTTGTACTTATGAAGATAAGTATCAGTCCGCATCATGTCTCCTTTGAAGCTCTGGTGGATACCGGAGCAGCGGGAAACTTCATGAGTGTTGAGTTGGCACAACAACTAAAACTGGAAATGGATGTGGGTTCCTCAGTAATGGTGGCCTCATCTGCTTACCAGTCTTTGTATCTCTTTTGCCAACTGGTGCCCTTTTCAATCCACCAGTTTAACTTCTGCGATTGTTTTTTGGCTATGCCGAACTTGGTGTTTCCGGTGATCTTAGGCGTGGGGTGGTGGCGCCAACAACATGTGAAGATACATTTAGAGTCTAATATGTTGTTGTTCACCAATGATGATTCAGAGGGAGAATTCCCTTTGATTAACAATCTCAAGAAGATACAAGGAACCAGCTCTATCACTACCCTGGTCAATTCTGCGGGCATTCTGGCCAATTTCCCCAAAAGCTTAATGCAATACCGGAGAATCTTTGACATGGAAAAGGCAGATCGCCTGCCTAAGCATACTAGGTACAATTGTGGGTTTTGAACAACTGTGGAGTTGGTGAACATCAACTGTCCGTTGTATCCCCAAACAGCAGAGGAAGAAGTTGCACTCAACACCTGGATTGGATGACATGTTGAAAAAGGTGGGTTGTTCAAAGAGACTTCACCCGTCGCCTCCCCCATCATTTTTGAAAAAAATCAGATGGTTCTCTCCGTCCCTGCGTGGATTACAGTCATTAAAACAAAATTTCAGTTACTGATTCCTACCCATTGCCTCTGTAGCAGACAATTAGCCAGGCAATTGCCAAATCCCGTGTGTTCTCAAAACTGGATCTGGTGAACGCTTTCAACCAAATTTGGGTAATGGAAGATTAGGAATGGTTAACTGTGATCCAAATGAAGTGAGGCATTTTTAAATTTCGCATAATTCTCTTTGGGCTGAAAAATGCTCCTGTTACATTTCAACGGATGATCAACAATGTACTGGGGGATCTCCGGTTCTCTTGTGCTATTGCATACATCAATGATATCCTAGTTCATTCCCCAACTCCTGAACAACATGCTATCGACTTAGAAGCAGTGGCGGTCGCCTTGCATAAAGCAGGGTTGTTCCTCAAAGCTTCCAAGTGCGAGTTTTATAAGGAGGAGGTTACTTTTCTTGGAAACCTGGTTCTTAAAGAAGGTGTCATTATCCTTCAAACAAGTTAGATGTGATCTGTGAATGGCTAACTCTAACTATGCAGAAACAACTTTAAATTTTCTTGGGAACTATCATTTTTCTAAAAATTTTCCCCAGCACTTTCCAGTTGGCCGCACCACTCCACCCCTTACTGGGAAAAACGTACCATTTTGTTGGATGTCCAAATGCCAGCAGGCATTCTAATCAATCAAGAGGTGTTTGTGTCTCCTCCCATTTTGAAACATGCCAATCCCACCAAACCATATATTGTCACATGCAATGCCTCGTTGGTAGCAGTGGGTGCAGTGTTGCTTCAGGAGCATGATGGTCTAGAACATCTGGTCGCTTATTTCTCCCAAAAGTTCACAGCCACAGAGCAGTCTTGGGCCATTTATAACAAGGAACTGGCAGCTGTTGCATGGGCATTAACCCATTGGCAGTATCTGTTGCAGGGTGCCCGCCATGAATTAACAGTCCGCACAGATCACCAGGCCCTTTTGTATTTCCGCAAACCCCAAAAATTGGCACATCAGCAGGCCCAAACCTATTGGGACCTGTGCAGTTTTAATTTTAAATACGAATTCATTAAAGGTGCGCTCAATGTACTTCCCAATTTCCTAAGCTGTAGTCCCACTCACTGTCCCTCAGAACCTGAGGAAGTGGATCTCGTTACCATGATTCCTGCCACTCAGATTCTGTCAATCGTTCCCCCCATTGTTTCCTCCATCACATTGGCTCCTGACGCCCCATTATTGGCTCAGGTTTTAGCTGGTCAAATGGCTTGCCCTGAGGGCGTGGAGTTGGTTGAGCAGTTGGTTCACTCGAGTCACAAACACTCCCTATACACCTTAAAAGAGGGCTCATTTACTTTCATTCTAGCATTTGGGTTCCCCCTCCTTCCGATTGGAGGTATTCTGTGCACATCATGATCCTCCCCCAGTCAGACATCCTGGTAACAAGAAATGCATTGATCTGATCAAGTGAACCTTTAACTGGGCAGGATTGACCAAAGAGGTCCCAGCTTGGATTGCTGATTGTGTTACTTGCACTAGGGCCAAGTCAGATCTCTCCAGAAAAAATGGCCTCCTGCACCCCTTACAGCAGGTGGAAGGTCCATGGACCTCAGTGTCCATGGACTTTATCATTGACCTCCCCTGTTCTAATGGGTTCACAGTGGTGATGGTAGTGGTGGATCATTTCACAAAATTTTCCCTTTTTATCCCTTGTACTTCTGCAATTACATCAGAAGAAACTGCCCATCCTTTTGTACGCCATGTGTTTTTGATGTTCAGTCTTCCCCAGGAGATCATTAGTGACCAGGGTACACAGTTTACCGCATGGTTTTGGAGTGAACTCCTATCAATCCTGAAAATAACCCCCTGTCAATCCACGGATATCACCCCCAGTCTGACAGACAAACTGAGCGGGTTAATCAAGTCCTCAAACAGTACCTGCGTTGCTATGCTGCAGCAGCGCAGGATACTTGGGCCGGTGATTTGCCCCTTGCTCAATTCGCTTACAATAATGGAACCCACACATCCACGGGTTTTCCCCTTATGAAGCAACGTTGGGTTATAATCCTTCATTTTTGGTTGGGCCGTGCTTGTGGCCTGAGGTTCAAGCTGCCGCAGATCATGCTGCCCATATCTGATCAACTCAAGCTTTAGTGCAGGAACACCTTACCAAAGCCATCAATGACTACAAGTGATTCATGGATTATAAGCAACTTCCAGGTCACAACTTTATGGTGGGTTACTACATCATGCTTGATACCCATCATTTGCAAATTCAAACCCCTTCCGCAAGTTTGCCAGTAAGTGCTCGAGCCCCCACTTAGTGGAGGAGGTACTAGGCAATGGGCGTTACGACTGAAGCTTCCTGTGCATTGGAAGAAGCACCCGGTTTTCCATGTTTCCCAGCTGTCGCCCTTCAAGGGTGCAATTCCCATGGAACTGGAACCAATCATTGTCAATGATGGGGAAGAAGCTGAGGTAGAGGCCATCCTGGCATCTCAGAAGTTGCAACGTTCTGTCCAATATCTCGTGGCCTGGAAAGGGTATCCAGCCTATGAAAATAGTTGGGTCAAGGCACACAATTGCGCGAATTGCATGGACCTGGTCAAAGCTTTCCATATATCCCACCCTGAAGCTCCCTGCCCCCCAGAAAATCGCGACGATTATGGCTATCAAGTTACCCAAAGCACACAAGAATGTGGCTCTGGTGCAGTTTCCCAGTGGGGGTGCCCTTCCTTGGAAAAAGGAAAGGGTAATGTAAGTCCCAGGGAATGTCCCTTGGCCCTTGATTGAACCATCTTCCCATTCCCAAACAAAAAGACACCAAAGAGGATGGCAGTACCCCTCGTTACTCAGGGCGATCTCGCTCACATAGTAGATGAGCGATGGGTAACAGCTCTGCCACTTCAGATCCCACCACCAGTACCCACACTCACCTCAGCAGAACTGTTGTGGTGAATTAGCAAAATCTACGCCAAGATTGTCAAATTGAAATTGGTCAGATCTAATTCGAGTGGCAATCTGGCCAATGGCCAAATCTCAAATAGCTGGAAAGGTATGAAGACTGAGGTATTGGCTGGAACACCTGACAGCTCCAATTTGATCAATAAGCTGATAGAACTAACATTGGGCGCCATTGACAAGGGTTCAAAGCCCTCTGTTGGCAATTCAGGTGTTGTGGCTGATGTGCTGCCTTTGACCGAATGGACAGTTCAGTGACCAAGCATGGGCGTGTTGGGTGTCCCAAACCCGTTCCCAACCAAATGGACCCACCCCTATATGGGGTGGCCTTGGGGGATTCCTGTCACTCGTCGGGCTAAACGCCATCATGCCAACCATCAGAAATGTAGCTGAGCCCCAGTTCAGACGTTTGAGGTCAAACCAACAGAGACTCAGCCCACTGCCAAATTTTGCAATGTCAGTTCTCAAGGAATAAACCTGCTCATTCCCAAACAATTTGCTGGTTAAGTCAAAATTGTGGGACCCAATATCATCTTGTCACTACCCCAATTGACCACTATTTAATCAGTTGCATAGCACTGAGAAAATTGTTGGTTGATTTTCTTACTTTTTCTTTAGATAAAAAGTTACCAAAAAACTAAAAAAATATATTATATTTTTTGACCGCATCCCTGATGGCATTTCCCTGGTGGACCATTGGTCTGTACACCGGATGGGCTCTACCAGTACTTTGGTCACTATGGCCCCCTCTGTCATCAATTGGGTTCAGCGAGTCCAATATTTTTGGCTTTACAACCCCATGATCACTAACTTCTGGCAGCAATACATAGGAATCTTGTGGCCGTATGTCCATCAATTGCAAGAGAGAATCTGTCTCCTTGCCACCCCAGTTGAGATGGCAACATATGCTGAGGATCTTGTCAAGACTATCTCAGTGATTCCACCCCCTGCAGCAAGACCCCCTGGGTTGGGAGTGGGTTCAGTGTGGTTTGTCATTGGATCATTCTCACCATGTTGCTGCACCAACACTTCGTCATTTCCCACTGCCCAGCTCCATACCAAGTCATACAGTCAGCAATGCCTCTGGAATTCTGGCTTGCTTTTTGGGTGCTTGCGCATCCCAACTGGCAGGCCAGTCTAAACTTATTCTGCCGTTTCCATGACAGTTAGATGACAATACCCACTATAAATTTCTTAGAATTCACTTATAACTAAAAACAGTTCTATAGTTTTCATCCAGTATAGTTTAAGTAGTAAACTTTATCAGCTTTCAATTGTTCTATTCTTTCTCAAGGATACTATTGCTATGTGCAATAATTTAGATTTCTTTAAGGAAAAGAGTAAGGATATGAGCCGCGATCCAGAGAAGAAGCAGAAACAAATTGGGGATTACTGCTGACTGTGTGTCAAACCGGAGAAACTGTCACAAGGGAATCTCAGAGAAGATTGGGTTAGACAGTACGAGGGACAAATCTCTACTTTGAGACATCTCAAATATCAAAAGCAGAAATAATGGCTGAGCGTTGGGCCAAGATCTAAGAATTCCATTCAACTATGGATAATAGTCATCATATTATTCTCAATTGATTATATCAATAACAATACAACGCTGGAAAATTGCACAAGAACCAAACCTGTTCAAGTAATAAGTTCATAGGTGTTATATGCTAATAACATCCAGACTATAAATTTTACACCATCCAACCTTCTACCAAGCCTGAGCAGGGTTTTATACCATAAACTGACATAGCTTCGAGTGATTTTCAATTGAGACAAGTCTCGTCTCAAACTACCCTAAATAAAACTGTTTAAAGAGGGTAGGTGGGGAGTGCGATAAGCTTGGGTTGTGGGATGGGACTAAAACTTATCTTATCTCAAAGCCTTAGATCCTCAGGTTGCTATAACCTTAACTATATAGTTAAGGATCCCAGTTGGAGGCTCAGGATAATTCCTGAGTCAACCCGTTACCCGCCATTAAACGTTACTAACATATATAATTAAGAGTCATAGTATATATTTGTAGGTTTATTCAAGATAAAGGAACCAGCAGATCTATACCTATCATCATCTGAATACAAAAAAAGCTTGGCAACCAAACCATACAACTTCCTACCAAGACTAGGCAGGGTTTTATAACTCACCCTGACATTGCTGAGAGTGATTTCCAATTGAAAACATTCTCATCTCTAACGACCCTAAACAAAACCGTTCTAAAGGGGGAGGAGGGGGTGGAATAAGCTTGGGGGTGGAATGAAAACTTAATTCCCTCATCACTAAGCCCTAGTTTCCCAGGTTGCTATAACCTTAACTCATAAAGCTAAGGATTCCAATTTGAGGTTTGGGATGAGCTTTTTATTAACCTGTTACCTGCCAATAAACGTCACTAATCTATATAATTAAGAAGCATTGTATATATAGGTTTATTCAGGATAAGGGAACCAGCAGACCTTTCCTATTGGCATAAGTGATACAAAAAATCTCATCAAACCATCCAACCTCCTACCAGGCCTAGGCAGGGTAGTTATACCCTACCCTGACATGGC
This sequence comes from Massospora cicadina, assembly GCA_022478985.1. Lineage (NCBI taxonomy): Eukaryota > Fungi > Entomophthoromycota > Entomophthoromycetes > Entomophthorales > Entomophthoraceae > Massospora > Massospora cicadina. The sequence goes on along the minus strand of JAKSZP010017233.1, from coordinate 80,384 downwards.
TGAGTGTGATTTCCAAAGTGGCTATTTCATATCCAACTTTAAACCAAACTGTTCGAAAGGGGGAGGAGGGGAGTGGGGTAAGCTTGGAGGGTGGGAGGAAACCTCAATTTCCCCATCACTATGCCCTAGATCCTAAGGTTGCTATAATCTTAACCTTCTAATAACCTTAACCTTATAAAGTTGGGGATCCCAGTTGGGAGTCCAGGATGAGCCCTAGGTTAACCTGTTATCCGCCATTAAACATCACTAACCTATATGAATAAAGGTCAGTGTTGAGCTTTTGTTCATTTCAAAAGCCAGGTCATTTGAAGGCCATGCAATTATTAGTTGCAGGTAGCCTAGCGTAATCTTTTAGCCAACTATTGAGCCCCCAGGGCGAAATCACTTGGTAGTTTCGCCAGACTGAGGCAAACCACTGGTTAAATAACCCACCAATTTCTATTATTAACTAGGCTAAAGGTTGAACATAATAAAAATCCCTTTTTTTGGGTTTAGGGTTACTTATAGGATTTAGTTGCAGTTTGAAGTCATAAGGCATAGGGTGATTTATGGAGTGAACCAGAAGCGTGCAAGGATTTCTTTTTTTTAGTACTAGATTTTTTTTAGTACTAGGGCGTGCAAGGATTTCGTTTAGCACAATTGGTCCCAATTGGTTTAGCAAATTTAAGATGATCCCAACTAATTAAGATCCTTAACCCTTTTTAATCATTTGACGCATATATGCGTCCAAAAAATAGGGGGTGATGTAAATCTAAAAACGCGTATATGCGTCTAAAAATCGAGGGGCATGTAAATCTAAAAACGCATATATGCGTTCAATTAAAATAAGATTTATATAGATTTATTTCAAAATTTATTGAATATTTGTGTTATGGACAAAGACAATTTTTACCAAAAATTTATGTTACAAACAAAGACCAAATCTACTAGATATTTTAGTTACAGACAAGGACCAAAATGATTACAACAAGAGTGAAAGTCAGCTAAGAAATTCATGCCAAATTTAAGGCCAAAAAAACGGATGATTTTTTTTTGAAAATGACCGAAAGGGTTAATGGCATAAGTGAATTTGGGAGAGTTTGAGCCTTTGTTGGCCCATTTTGGGGTTCAGGGCTAGTAATTGTTTTCAATATGTTTAGTTAATATAGTGTTTCCTTTGACAGATTGCGAGGTGCCCACTGATAAAATTCAAAAAAACTGTCATTACTCACAACAATTAAAACAGTCATTGTATGTATGGATGTATGGATGTAGGTTTATTCAGGATAAGGGAACCAGCTGACCTTTCTTATTGGCATAAGCGATACAAAAAAAGCTTGTCAACCAAACCATTAACCTCCTACCAGGCCTAGGCTGGGTTTTATACCCTACACTGATATGGCTGAGAGTGATTTACAATTGTTGCTATTCTCATCTCCAACTACCCTAAACCAAACCATTCTAAAGGGGGAGGTGGGGAGTGGGATAAGTTTAAAGCTGGGATGAAACCTTAATTCCCCATCAGTAAGCCCTAGTTTCCAAGGTTGCTATAACCTTGACCTATAAATATAGATGGGGGTTCCAGTTTGGGGATTTGGGATGAGCCCAAAGTTAATCAGTTGCCCTCCATTTAACATTAATACCCTATATAACTAAGAAGCATTGTATATATATGTATGGTTATTCAGGGTAAGGGAGCCAGCAGACCTTTCTTATTGGCATAAGGAATACAAAAAAGCTCATCAACCAAAAAGTACAAACTCCTAACAAGCCTAGGCTGGGTTTTATACCCTAGCCTGACATTGCTGAGAGGGGCTTCCAATTGAGGCTAATCTCATCTACAACTACCATAAACCAAACCGCTCTAAAGGGAAGAGGTGGGGAGTGGGTAAGCTTGGGGGGTGGGATGAAACCGTAATTCCCCCCATCACTAACCAAAGATCCTCAGGATGCTATAATTGTAACATATATAGTTGAGGTTTTTAGTTGGGGGTTTGGGATGAGCCCAATGTTAACCTGTTACCCTCTATTAAACGTCACTGGTATATAAATAAAGAAGAATTGTATATTTATGTAGGTAATACAGGATAAGGGAACCAGCAGACCCTTTCTTAGCTTAGCAATACAAAAAAAAGCTTGGTAACCAAACAATCCAATCTCCTACCAGGCCTAGGCGGGGTTTTATAGCCTACCCTGAAATGGTTGATTTTCAATAGGAAAAATTCTCATCTCCAACTATCCTAAATAAAACTGTTCTAAAAAGGGGGACGTGGAGAGTGGGATAAGCTTGGGGGTGGGATGAAACCTCAATTCCCCATCACTAAGCCCTAGATCCTCAGGTTGCCATAACCTTAACCTTATATAACTTTAACCTATAAGGTTAAGGATTCCAGTTTGGGGCTTGGGATGCTTTTTAAATTAACCTGTTACCCTTCATAAACGTTATTAACTTATATAATTAAGAAGCATTGTATATATAGGTTTATTCAGGATAAAGGAACCAGCAGACCTTTCGTTTTGGCATAAGTGATACAAAAAGAAGCTTGTCAACCAAATCATCCAACCTTCTACCAGGCCTAGGCTGGGTTTTATACCCTAGCCTGACATGGCTGAGAGTGATTTCCAATTGAGGCTATTCTCATCTCCAACTACCATAAACCAAACCGCTCTAAAGGGGGGAGTTGGGTGCGGTAAGCTTGAGGGGTGGGGTGAAACTCTTATTTCCCTCATCACTAAGCCCTAGTTTACCAGATTGCTATAATCTTGACCTATAAAGTTGTAGTTTCCAGTTGGGGGTTTGAGATGAGCCCAAAGTTAACTTGTTGCCCGCCATTAAAAGTCACCAATCTATATAAATAAAGTTCATTGTTGAGTTTTTTAATTTTATTTTAAAGGCCATGCAATATTAGTTGTCAGTAGCCCAGCACAATCACCTAGCAGATTTTTGAGCCCCCAGGGTGATATCTCTTGGTGTCTTCGCCAAACTGAGGCAAGTCGCTGTTTAAATAACACACTGAATCTCTATTATGAACTAGGCTAAATATTGAGCACAAACAAAGATCCCTTTATTTTTGGGTTTAGGGAGACGTATAGGATTTATTTGTGCTTTGAGTTGAAGGGCATAGGGTGATTTATGGAGTGAACCAGAGGCATGCAAGGGATTCTTTTGGGCACAATTGGTCCCAATTGGTTCGTCTGATTTAGATGTATCTTGACTGACAAGATCTTTGGAAATGGGCTCAGAGAATTTGGGTGAGGTTTAAGCCTTTGTTGGCTCATTTTGGGATTCAGGGCTAGTAATTGTTTTCAATAGGTTTAGCCGATATAGTGTTTCCTGTGGCAGGTTGTGAGGTGTCCACTGTTCAATTCTCAAACTTTACGTTAAAACTCCCATCCATACCAACACTGCCCCTCAAGATATTGCTGAGGAAGGACGTACATCAGAAGGAATCTACTGGGGACTCAATTTACAACTGAGCCCATCTTGACAGAGGTAATGGAGTACTCCAGGCTGCAAAGATATATTACTTTATATGGCCATGACCACAATATATCAACTTTGTGCACCTGGCCCCCTGGCCAATGGTGATAGAAACATACCAGATCCCCTAGCTGGTACTCAGGCAGGATAGCTTTTTTGAATTACTTCACTCCACCTCAAGTTGACTGATAGTTCCCATAAACTTACCAACTAAAGCTTGTAGGTAGATTAGTTCATCACCCAGCCTTCATATTGCTAGCTCAGGTTGTCTGGAATAAAAGCCTCTAATATGGGTTGAACGCTAAAGGTAAGATTGGCTCTCAGCTTTATAGCTGTAAGTCCGTGGGAGTGCCCACTTTGTTTGGATTGGGAATGTTCTTTTTCCCATCCAAGAAGGGGCCAAGAAGGCTGGCAGCCCCCATCTCCCAGGGTGACTTCGCCCATGTGATTGACTAGTGGTAGGTCATGCTTACCCTTTAAGGACCCCACCATCCATTTCAGTATTAAATTCAAATGAATTGATACTAAAAATCAAAAATATTTGTGCTGAGCTCTCAGAGAGTCAGCATTCTCATGGGACAAAAGTTCCAATAAAGTTGATGGCCACAAGCCTTTGGCATCAAGGCAAGATAGCCCCAAACAGTCAGCAACTAAACCCAATGGGTGCATTTTTTGGCGAATAAACTGTTTAAAGTCAAATCTTTGGCAAAGCTTTCCAATGGCATCAGGTCATCAGGAAATACTGCTGCTAGTTCAAAACGTCCACCAGAAGCATTGAAATTTATATCCAACATTCCTCATTTGTCTAAAAAGATGCCTGAGCAAATGGTGTGGTTGGGTCAGGTGTTTTGAACCCATTTGACCTCATGGGACCACCCCTATATGGGGTAGCTTGGGAGGTTGCTGCTGCTCATCAGTTGAGATGCCATCACTCAAGTCATCAAAACTGAAGAAATACAGCAATTCGGGTATTCATTGACAAATGACAGTGACTCAGATTGCCGCCAAGACTTTCATAGTCAGTTCTAATTAAGTTTATTTCCCCCTCTCACTCAAGGTTTGCCAGGTTAGGCTGAATCTTGAGGGCCTCAATCCCATGCTTTCTTAAGCTATTACCCAAATCAATTGTCTATTTAAGAAGTTTTAAGACACTGAGAAAATTGACAGTCAATTCTCAACTTTAAATTTTATTAAAAATTTTCCCGTGCACAAATTTATTTATTCAAGCTCAAATTTTTACTTGCCAAACCCCCAAGACAATTGAAATGAAGCCCCACAGCCCACGTATCAGCTGGGTTGTCCTGAGCGTATTATTTGCTTTAACCCCACCATAGTTACTTAATCCTATCATGCCAAGGCCTTTGCAAATTCCCCCCAAGCTTGCTACCCCTCATACCCCAGTCCATTGGCCCTGGGGTTACAACTGCCTGGTTTTTCACTTGTTTGTTGTTTAAATTTTGGTCTATCAGTCCTCCATCATTTTTCTTCACGCAGCTTATTATAAAGTTATTTGAGAAGCAATGTCCCTGGCATTCTGGCTCACCTTTTGGATGCTTTTGCATTCTGACTGGCAATCCAGTCTAAACTTCATCTTCTGTTACTATGGCAATAGCGCTCATAATGGTGAGTTTTATATAACATGTTGATAACTCATGTGGTAGACCAATATAGATACTGGGAGGTTTTCATTACACTCCCTGGGCTGGAGTGAGCCATCTTATGGAGGATTTTGAAAAGGATCAATTTGCTTATTCTACTGCTTTATTAGTTGCAGGGTGCTAGGGAACAGTGAAAGAGGGTGCTAGAATTTCAGATGACCACATAATCCAACCTTTTAACAAGTTCAACAACTAAGTTATAATTGTATAGAATTGGCAATAGCAGCTGACTGATGGAATTATCTTTGGGCATCATCCCTGATGATATTAGAGGTCACCAACTAATGTAATATTGTCAGGCATCATCTCTGATGATATTTGAGGCCGCTGACTGATGAGATTATTTTCAGCAATCATTACTGACAAAACAAGCAATAATTTGATATGGGAATAACACCCAATAGTCAAATTGTAGGGAATCGTTCAGAGTGGAATGAATTGGAGTTGATGAAAACTACCAAAGCATTCAAAAGCCGGAGGAAGAGAGTAGAATCATCATCAGCCAAAACAATTGGCTCTGAGTTCCTAATACCAATTGTTTGGTTGCTGAACACCTGAGTGTAATGGGTGGGTTTGTGCCAATATGAAACGAATGAATTGGGCAGTAAGAGCCATGTTACTGACCAAACTAGGGACAGGCCTGCAGAAGCCCATCCCTAAACCTGACCACCATGCCTTGTCATTTCCATGTATTCTCGCACCACAGTTCCCACAAAGTTACACATCAACAGCAGGGTCTGGGACCAGGAAAGGACCAAGAATGACGCCAATGCCACACCAAGCTCACTGGTTGAGCTCATGATCCTGATCCAAATTTCTTAATAATTTTAATATAATAATATTTTTTATTAGCAAGCAAGCTTTCCTCTATTTGATGATTTCCATTTTTCATAGAAGATGAAACTGCCCTTCAGGGCCGTGACACCTCCCCTAAATAGCGCTTTGCAAGTATGGAATAAGCTCCTCCTAGGCTAAGATTTCTCAAGCACTGTCCAGCACATCGTTTGTAAAGGCTTTGCATCCCACTGTATCATCATCCAAGCCATGCATAAGCCCAACGTCATTCTGTAGATGCATTTTGGGTTTGAAATGTAAAATTTCTATAGCTCTGACTTTCCCAAGTTTAAACCCTTTAGATTAGGGTCACGTTTGGATCAAATGTCACCCGTTCCAAAACAATGTATGGATCAGTTGCCCCCTGATCTGTTACACTGAGGTTTACACTGCCTAAGAAACTCAAGGCAATGGTACTCAACGAGATTTTGATTCCTAACACTTGAGTGCTAAACCAGTACAGGAGAACAAATAATTTTTAGCGGACAGCTGTAAAGTTGTGTGCTGATTTTAACTATAAACCCCCTAATTATTTCCTAATAAAAGCAAATATAACTTGATAAAAACTTAGTTTTTTATAATGGTTGTTTTACATCACATTTACTAGAAGAGTGCAATGATCAGATATCCTTAGGTTGTTACTATCAAGTCTCCGCTTGGCTCTGTGAGAGGAGAATAGGTAAAGTGTTCCTTACCAGTACCAGAACGTCTTCAAAACAAAGAAGCACCTGTATAGCGTTGGACAATTTACTCAACTTGGCTTTTGTGCAATCAACTAAAATAATAGTCTTCATACTATTATTGCCCCAGTTCATATTATCAATCAACGCAAGTATCCACGAATCTGTGCAGTTAAAATCTAGGGTCAGAAGCGAGCAAACAACCAGGTCAAAGATTCTAACTTTGGTGCTCACTACAGGGGGTAGTTGAGTTGTCAAAAACCAATTTGAAAAGCAATGTATTATAAGGAAGAGCTTTGGAAGCTCTGGGAGGAACTGCAGGCTGTCAATCAAAATATGCTAAGACCAGCATCTCAAGCCGATGTTAGTACCTTAGAGGAGCATATGATCAAGGTGGAAGAGATGCTCGAACAATTAGGAATATTGAATAATGACCTGTGTGGGAAAGTTGGCTCTTTGAAGTGGAAAGAGGGCGAACTTGTCAAAGAGATTTTATTTCAAATAACGAATGGGAAGCGGATCAAGAACGCATCTGGAGGTTTCATGAAGAGAAGGCAAAAATGAAAAACCATATTGAATAAATGGAAAAACACAAATGTGATTGTGAGCAATTTGAGGCGAATGAGGCCAATGAAAAGGCATGCAAAGCTCCAATCAGGAAGACCTCTCCATCCTGAAATATGGCCAAAACATTTGCTGATGCGTTAGAAATGACTCCAAAAGCTACTCCTATGGCTTCTCAAGAAGCTGGTAAAGAATCTTCCATGGGCGGAGCAGCTGAGGAATTTCAAAATATGCCAAAATTGCCCACCTTTCACTGATATAACGCCCAAGAATTTTTCCACCTATTTGAGATTACTACGTTCAGTTATGTGGACCATCAAAAAGTGGTAGCCGTAATGAACTGTCTTAGCACTGATTACCAGAATCTGGTGAAACCTCACCTCAATGGGGACAACTGGTCATACGTAGAAGCAAAAACAGCAATTATGTTAGAGTTTGGAAGCCCTGTCAGGCAAACAGCAAGTTAGAATTAGACTGGCCTGCCAGCCTAGATGCTGAAGCACCCAAACGGCTTTTTAGAATGCCTGAGGCAATGCTGCTGGTATGAAGGTTATAATACCTGGAAGGAGTTCTGCCAATAATTGCGTATGAGCCATAATCGTGTATAAACACATGCTGAAATACCAGATGAGCATGGCCATAACCCGAGGGCTTTTGAAAACTGGTGGAAAAGGCGGTTTGTTTTCCAACATAAAAAAATTAGAATTGGGGAAATAACTTTTTATTGGAAAAAAAGAAAATTGACTGACAATTTTCTCAGTGTGATGAAACTTATTAAATATTGGTTGATTGATGTGGGAACAAGCAATGATCAGGTCCCTCAAGTTCAAACTAACTGGCAAATCTTTTGGGGATGGGGGCAGATAAGCTCAATAGGAACTGACATCGAAGGATATAGCTACAGGCTGAATCACTGTTGGTTTGACTCAAATGCCTGAGCTGAGGCTCAACTGTGTTTCTGGCGGTTGGTGCATCAGCTTCTGGCCCAACAAGCAATGGGAATTCCCCAGGGCCACCCCACGTAGGGGCAGTCCCAATTGGTTGGAAATGGGTTCAGGATGCCTAACCCACACATGCCCAGTTGCTGGGCCATTTGTTCAGTCAAAAGAGTTGCGCTGGCCACAACTCCCAATTTTCTGTATGGGAGCTTTGAGCTATCATCGATGGTTTATGATGATACTACCTGCACATCAGGGATCATCCCCAACAATTTTGAAAGGGGGTCAGTTTCGATGATCACACTTGTTAAAATACTTGGCTTGGTTAGTTGCTCACTTCTGGCCCTAGATTTCAACTGTACAGATTTGTGGATCCTTGCATTGTTTTGAAAGCAATTTGGTAACTGGGGCAATAATGTTATGAAGACTATTATTAGAGTTGAGTCCCAAAAGTCACGTTGAGTGAAAAGTTTAATGGTAAACTGGTGCTTCTATTTCTTGAAGATGTTCATGTACTGGTAGGGAAAACTTTCCCTATTCCCTTCTCGTAGAGCCAGGCGGAAATTTTGATAACAATTTAAGGATATCTGATCCTTGCACTCTTCTCATAAGAGTAATTTTTAAACCACTAATGCTTAAAAAATAAGTTATAAGTTTTTTATCTGCTTTTATAGGGGATTAATGTAGGGATTTTATAGTTAGAATTGGCACACAACTTTTCAGCTGTCCGCTGGGAATTATTTGTGCTCCTATACTGGTTTGACCCTCAGTGTTAGGCACTGTATCTGTCAGGTATCGTTGCCTTGGGTTTCTTAGGCAGCGTAATCCTCAAATGTTTGGTGACCAAACAATTGATATTAGGGACTCAAAACCATTTTGTTTCAGATGGTGATGTTTCTACTCTTCCTCCAGCATTTGAAAGTTTTGGTAGTTTCTGGCGAATTCAATATGTTCTGCTCTGAACTGTTACCTACAATTCAACTATAGGGTGTTATTCCCCTATAGAATTATTGCTTGATTTCATTGGAGACGATGCCTGATGATAGTCTCATCTGTCAGAAGCCACAAATATCATTGGGGATGATGCCAAATGATAATCTCATTAATCAGCCGCTGTTGCAAATTCTATATGATTGTAATTTAATCATTGAATCTATTAATTGGTTAAAAGGTTGAGCTATGTGGTCATCTGAATTCCAACATATTACCCCCTTAACCAGATTATCCAATAGAAGATAGAACCCTCAGGGATGGAAGCCGCCTTAGATTGAGCGCATATTTGGTTTATCATCTCTCTAAGTCCTCATCATAGTGCAGCTCTGTCCAAACTCAATGCCCATATGCTCTGCTCAGTTTAATGACTTTGTATCTTTGGTTGCTACCTGTTGCCACCTCTTCTTGAGCAAAGTTTCCATGACATCATTCTGTGTCAGTCCCATCTTCACATCATTTTCTGAAAGATCAATTGGTCCACCTGTACAAACCCTAGGTTGGGTCTCATTGGCACCTTGCCACCTGTACAAACCCCAGGATTGGTTTCAACATTTTGTTAATAGGGATTATTCCGGTGGCTCTAGTTTCAGCCCATCCTGATCCTGCCAACGCTCAGGACTTGTGCCCGCTACTATTCCTTCCTCCACGCTTGGTAGGTGGGAATATCACTAGATTAATCACTGCTTGAATTAAAAATGGTTTTTTTTATTTTTTTTACTTTTTATATTTTTATGCATCTTTATATCTTTTTATTATTTTTTATTATTTCATTGTTATATATTTTTTTCTTTTAAGTACAACACTTTAAGATTTTTGCGTGGACTCTATTGACTATGCAACTATCCTCAGTATTCTTAATTGTATAGGCATCATTTGCCAACTTGGTGATAATTTTAATCGGTCCCATCCATAGGGCGTCCAACTTATTTTTCCTCCCAAACCTTTGGGTATCACAATAGGCTACCCTATCGCCCACATGGTATTCTTTCAACATAGGTCAATTATGGTCGTCCATTTTCTTTGCACTGATTCTTTTTCTCATTGTCATTTCAGATGTCTGAGATTGTAATTCAATCAGGATTATGGCTAGTCAGGATAGATAATGTTTGGCACTCATTTCTGAAGATGGCTCTACTGCTGAATACAATATTATCAATAATGCAGCTTTCTGCCCATATAAAAATTTGAATGGCATTTTCTCAGTTGCCTAATGGTAACTGATATTATAAGCAAATGTGACTGAACTCAGATATGCTCCCCAAGCAGAAGTTTTCCCCGTGACCAATTTTTGTAATATTGAGGCTAGAGTTGCATTCACTCTTTCCACCATTCCTTATTTTCTGAATGATAGGGGACAGATAAAACCCCGCGGATTCATATTAATTCATTTAGCCTGGGAAACACATGTGAAGTAAAATTGGTTTCATTATCACTGAGAATAACTTGAGGGCAATTGTGCTGATAGATCACTTGGTCAAGTATAAACCTCGCCATACTCATTGCATCTACTTTGCTGAGGGCTTTTGTTTTGACCCATTGGGTTAAATGGTCTATTTTGACGATTATATACTTCACTCCTCTGGTGCTGATACTCAATGGTCCCATAACGTCTATGGACACCATGTGCCAAGTGAAGCTGGGTGTACTAGCTGGTACCCTACGATGTTCTTGCACATCTGTGAAGTTGACATTCCACACAACAGGCTAGTGAATCTGTGACATCATAGTTGATCAATTCCCATTAAATATACTGGCGAATATGATCCACTGTTTTTCTTTAGGCCACCATGGCCAATGACCTTATGAGTGGCTCAAATGATCTACGCTTGTTTCAATGGTTTAGGAAATAAAACCTGTCTTCCTTCAATCATTTTATATAATTGATTATTTTTAAATTTAGTATTTTCCATGGACTTTCATAATGCATTCCAAATTTCTTGGGGTTTTATCCCCAATATCTCCTTTGATCATCCGCTGAAATAGTGAATCAGCCTGAGGATAGATCACATGAACAACTGGCAAACGAGACAATCCTTCAGCATTCTGATGAACCACTCAAGCCCTGTGAATAATTTCAAAATCATGGGCTTGCAGCTTTAAAGCCCATTGGGCTTACTGGCAATCTGGTTCCTTCAGGTTATGAAGCAAATGTGGGGACAAGAGGTCAGCTATGACTTTAAAGTGCATTCCATGTATGTAACCTCAAAATTGTTTACAGGCATGGATGACTGTTAGACACTCTTGCTCTGTCATGGTATAGTTTCTTTTCACTGGCAACAGTGTTCTGCTCACGTAAGCTACTGAATGTTCATCCCCATTGTCATCTAATTGACTTAGAACGGCTCCAATTGCCATTAGTAAGGCATCCGCTTGAATTATAAATTCCCAACTAAAATTCGGATATTTCAACACTGGGATGCTCATAAGATATTTTTGGAGCTTATTGAACAACTTCTGGGCCTCTTCGTTCCATAAAAATCCTTTTTCTGGATCCTTGATTAGGTGAAATAAAGGTTTGGCAATTCCAGTGAAGTCTTTGATGAATTGCTGATCATACCTGACCATTCCCAAAAAGACTTAAATATCCCAAACACTTTTCAGGATTGACATCCAATTGATAGCTTCTATTTTCATGGGTTGTGGTTGTAATCCATTAGAGTTTATAGCAAACCCTAAGTATTCAAGCTCTTTTTTAAAAAATGGCATTTGCTTGGCTCAATTTTTAGATTCGCTGTTGCCAACCACTTATAAAACTTCCTCCAGATGCTCCAAATGCTCTGTGAAGGTCCTGCTGAAGACGTTGATACTGTCTAAGTATACTAGCATGCAGAATAGCTTTAGTTCACTAAGTATTGGATCCATAGCACGCTGAAAAGTTACCGGCACATTGCATAATCCTTGGGGCATTATTGTCAGCTGATATAGTCCTTGCATGGTAATTATTGCACATTTTTCCTGATCTTCTTTTAGAAAATCAATTTGCCAAGAGCCTGAAATCAGGTCCATAGCCAAAAAGTATTTTGCCTCCCCCAGGCGATCAAGCGCATCATTGATTTGAGGCAGCGGATAGGAGTCTTTTTTAGTGATCTTGTTTAGTTGGCGATAGTCAATCACTACTCAATTTGATCCATCCTTCTTTTTTACCAAAAGGATTGGACTCGCCCATGGGCTCAATGCCAGAACTAGTAACACATGTTCCACTAACTTTTTTATTTCATCGCTGAACTCTGATTCCACTGCTCTTGACCTATGAACAGGTCTCATTCTTATCAGTGGATATTCTCCAGCATCAACTTTGTGAAGTACGTTTTTTGCACATCCTAAGTTATGATCATTCTGAGCCAATATCTCCAAATGCCTTTCAAATAATTGGAGCACATCTCATGCTGATTCTTGGTCATATCGGCTAGTTTCTCATGATCCACTAATACGTTTACACCTTCAGTAACTTCCACCAGCAATCCCATATCAGAAAACGATCCAAATTCATGAAAAGCGTATAGTTCCACCATCAGGAGTAAGTGCAGAAATGCAATGGTCTGATCTTTTTCAATTTTCATCGGCTTTTCTCCCAAATTGGCTACTAGTTTCATACCTCTTTGTGACCTGGCAATAAGATCCCTGGCGCAACCCACAGTTTGACCCTCAATTTTCCCCAGGGATTGATGATATCCCATATAGCTGTTCTGGAAGTTCCATCAGTAACTTAATGTTAACTATGATTTGAGCCCCCCAGCGGAATAGTGTTTGCTGCATTTGTCATTAGAAATATCCCACAATACTCCATAATTTCTGTCAGCATTGATTTCCATTTTAATATGACTAGTTTATAGTGAATGGTATAAAACCATCAATATAAATTAAATTGACAAATTTTATTCCTCTTTGTCAGCGGAATTTCTCCCTTCCACTGGTGCACAAAAAACAACGTCTGACCTAATATAGTCAGGTGTTTTCTTCAAAATCACATTTCACCACATACTTCTTCAAGAACTCCGTCCTGATAATTATATCATAGTTTAGATTAGCCAACACTATGTTGGGAGCTGACACCATCAGCGATCCAAATCAAAGTGGTAGCATACTGTAGGCTCCACATGAGATGGTAACGTCTGGTCCAGCCATTCATACTCTTTTCAATGCTCCAAATCCGGCGAGATATTCATACCTTTTACTAATTTGGTGGAAACGATGTTGATTGGCGCTCCACTATCAATTATGGCTTGTACTCTTATCCCATTGACTAGAATATTGACATAGGTACACTCCAAGTACTGCAATAAAGTATTTACTGAATGAATAATGGCCTTTAATGCTAGGGAGATGTATGATTTATTTGAGTGAATAAATAAGGGAATGACTCCTTGATTGCGCTGATAGTTAAATAAACGTTTGCCTCATCCAACTTCGTTTTGATTAAGTCTTCAGGGCTCTCAGCAGATCTAATTTTATCCATTAACTGTCATATGTAGGGTCGAGTGACCTCATTAAAAAATTTTGGGATCGATCCACTTCATTTTGGCTCAAGTTACATGTTAAAATCCATGTTAACTCCCTGATGGAGTGGATCTGGAGAGTTATCGTCCATGAATAGGTCAGAGATATCAATTTCCTCATTTATTATATAAAGCGGGACAGGTTTATCAGCAGTACTAGAATGTCCCTGATCTAGACTTCTGGTCCTTTTACCAAATCTGAACAAGTTTCTTGGTTTTAGATGAGATTAATCTGATCCTTCGTTTTTTTCCTGACACTGGGAAATTACATGGCCTGACTTTTGCATTGGAAACAGCGGATTGGCAATTTGTCCACTCATTTTTTTAACTTCAGGTTTACTTCCTGACATAAATTGACTCTCAGATTCTTTAGATGGTTCAGCAATTTTAAATATATTTTGAGCCTTTGTTTTAATTAATTTAAAAGTGCGATTGGGAGCATCAAACATGGCTCCAAGCATCTTCATATGGTCCACCATCTGACAGGTCGTTTTTTGAGTCACTAGCGCCGCATCATAATCTGATGCAATTCTCATTAGGGATGAAGTGCCAACTGCATGGCTATGCAAGCATCAAAGTCAGTCAACAAATTCGCTCCTGCCAAGATCTGGGCTTCTTGGTAAAAATGGTCAGCGAAACTAGCCAGGGTCTTGTCTTTGAGGAATTGGATACCCATGAACCCTTGTTTATGATTTGGTATCTGAGTAGGGTTTCCAAACTCCAACATAATGGCTGCTTTTGCTTCCGCGTACAACCAATTATCCCAAAAGAGGTGAGGCAGCACCAGGTTTTTGCATTTAGTGCTAAGGCAGTTCATTATGGTCGCCGCTTTTTGAAAGTTTTCATAGCCAAACATGGTCATCTCAAATAAGCAAAAAAACGCTGGGGTATTATCCTGGTGAAAGGTGGGAAATTTTGGCATATTTCAAAATTCCTCAGTTGCTCCACTTATAAAAGATCCTGTTCAAGCTACTTGAGAAGCCATGTGAGTGGCTTTGGGAGTCATTTCTGACACACCATTAATGGTCTAGACATATTTCAAGGCGGAGAGGCCTTCCTGATTGGAGATTTGCATGCCTTTTTTCGGCCTCACCCCCTCAAATTGTTCACACTCACATTTGTGTTTTTTCCAATTCCTCAATATGCTTGGTCATTTTCGCCATATCTTCATGAAACCTCCAGATGCGTTCTTGATCCACTTTCTCTAGTTTTTGAGATAAAATTTCTTTGAAAAGTTCGCCCTCTTTCCACTTCAAAGAGCCAACTTTCCCACACAGGATTTATTCAATATTCCTAATTGTTCAAGCATCTCTTCCGCCTTGATCATACGCTCCTCTAAGGTACTAACATTGGCTTGAGATGCTGAGCCGAGCACATTTTGATTGATGGCCTGTAGTTCCACCCAGAGCTTCTGAAGCTCTTCTTTATAAGACATTGCTTTTTAAAACAATTTTGACAACTTAACTACCCCCTGTAGTGAGCACCAAAGTTAAAATCTTTGGCCTGGTTGGTAGCTCGCTTCTGGCCCTAGATTTCAACTGCACATATTCGTGGATCCTTGTGTTGATTAATAATATGAACTAGGGCCATAATAGTATGAAGAATATAATTCTGGTTGATTGCCCAAAACCACGGTGAGAGTATTGTCCAACGCTAAACAGGTGCTTCTTCGTTTTAAAGACTTTCTGGTTCTGGTAGGGAACACTTTCCCTATTCTCCTCTCACAGAGCCAAGCGGAGACTTGAGAAAACCAACATAAATCATATCTGATCCTTGCATTCTTTTCTTAAGAGTAATGTTTAAACAAACAAGTTAAACAATAAAGTTATTATCAAGTTTTAATCTGCTTTTACTAGGAAACAGTTGGATGTTTTTATAGCTATATTCAACACACAACCTTTCAGCTGTCCGTTGGGAATTATTTGTGCTCCTATACTGGTTTGACTCTCAGTGTTAAGCACCGTATCTGTCATGTATAGTTGCCTTGGGTTTCTTAGGCAGCATAATCTTTGGGTTTTTGGCAACCAAACAATTGGTATTAGGGACTCAAAACCAATTGTTTTGGTCAATGATGATTCTATTCTTCCTCTGGCGTTTGAACGTTTTGGTAGTTTCTGGCGAATTCAATATGTTCTGCTCTGAACAATTACCTACAATTCAACTATAGGGTGTTATTCCCATATTAAATTATTACTTGATTTCGTTGGGGATGATGCCTGATGACAATCTCATCTGTTGGCAGCCTCAGATATCATTGAGGATGATACCCAACGATTATATCATTAATCAGCTGCTGTTGCCAATTCTATATGATTATAATTTAATCTTCAAATCTATTAATCAGTTAAAAGGTTAAACTATGTATTCATCTAAAATTCTGACAGCACTGCTGACCAAATAGAAATTATCAGCGATTACAGCCAATAATTCAATCTTCATCCCTTTTTGAAAATGTGGATTCCAATCATCATGCTTTCAATTGGTTTCAGACCAATCACTTTGTTTTGGTGATCTCAGTTCATATTTCCCTGATATGGTGGACAAGCTTGGCTGAGGTGAGCGTGGGCACCAGGGGAGGGATCTGAAGAGGGAGAGCTGTTACTTAGCGCTCGTCTACCATGTGGTCGAGGTCACCCTGGGTAATGAGGGATACAACCGCCCTCTTCAGAACCTTTTACTTGGAAACAGGAAAAGTGCATAATCCAAGCACAGGGGACGTTCCCCGGACTTACATTAACCTTTCCTTTTTCCAAAGGAAGGGCACCACCACCAAGAAATTGCACCAGGGCCACATTTTTGTGCGCTTTTATCAATATAAATACTATTACAGTCGCAACTTTTTTTGGGGGGGCAGGAAGCGTCAGGGTTGGATTCATGAAACGCCTCAACCAGTTCCATGCAGTTAGCCAATCACAAGCCTTGACCCAAATATTCTCATAGGCTGGGTACCCTTTCCACATGACGAGATACTGAACCAACTGCCAGGATTTGTGGGATGACAAGATTTTTTACACCTCAGCTTCCTCTGCATCCATTATCACAATTGGTTCAAGTTCAGCAGGAATGATCCCCTTGAATGGGGAAAGCTGAGACACGTGGAAGATGGGGTGTTGTTTCCAATGAGCTGGCAGTTTTAACTGTAAAAACCGTTCCCCGAGTCTTCTACCACCAGTTGGGGACCCAAATGCTTGCTTGCAAACTTTTGGGAAGGTACTTGCATCCACAGATGGCAAGTATCTAACATAACATGCGAGCCCACCGCAACATCATGACCAGGAAGCCGTTTATGATCCACAAATCATTTAAAATCATCGATAGCCTTTGTGAGGTGCTCCTGCACTAATGTCTGGGTAGACTGTATGTGCTCAACATGATCTGCGGCAGCAGAACCTCAGGATGTAGACAGGGATTGACCAAAAAAGAGGAATTGTAACCCAACGTCGCTTCATAGTGAGAAAACCCTGTAGAAGCGTGAGTTCTGTTATTTTAGGAAAATTGGGAAAGAGGGATTTCATCAGCCCAGGTATCTTGTGTGGCCGCCATGTAACAATGCAGATACTGTTACAAGATTTGGTTAACCTGCTCGGATTGTCCATTAGACTGGGGGTGGTATGCAGTGGAACGGCAGGGGGTAATTTTTAAGGTGGATAAAAGCTCATTCCAGAAGGCGCTGTATATTAAGGCCCACGGTCACTGATGATCTCCAGCGGAGACTAAACATCAAGAACACATGGCATGCAAAGAGACGAGCGGTTTCTTCAGACAAGATTGTAGAAGCACAGGGAATAAAAAGGGAAAATTTGGTGAAGTGATTGACCACCACCATCACCACCATAAACCCATTAAAACAGGGGAGTTTGACAATAGAATCCCTGGAAACCGATGCCATGGACCCTCCGCCTGTTGTAATGGGTGTAGGAGACCATTCCCTCCTGAGCAGTCTGACTTGGCTCGAGCACAGGTAATGCAATTGGCGATCCAGGCTAGAACTTCCTTAGTTAAGCCCGCCCAGTTATAAGTTCGCTTGATCAATTCAACGCATTTTTTGTTGCCTGGATGGCCAATAGTGGGAGGGTCATGATACACTCGAAACACATTGGCTCTAAGGGGAGGAGGAACCTAAACCCGCGACCAAAAATAGATGAGACCCTTCACCAAGGAATACAGGGAATGTTTGTGGATCTGAAGGGATAATTGCTAAAGTAACTCCACTCCTTTGGGACATGACATCTGTGCTGCCAAAATCCATGATATAAGCATGACATCAAGAGCTAACTCTACTGAGGTGACCACAGGCAGGGCAATAGATAGGATTTGGGTGATGGGAATCACAGTAACCACGTCCACTTCCTCTGAGTCCGTGGGGCAATGGGCCAGGTTGCATCTAAAAAAGTTGGTTAGTACATTTAATGAACTTTTTCACGAATTTATATTTAAAATTGAAACTTCATAAATCCTGATAGGTATGAGCCTGCCTGTGTACCAATTTTTGTGGCTTATGGAAATATAAAATAACTTGGTGGTCCATACGCAAAGTTGCTCATGCTGGGAACCCTGTAACAGGTACCACCAATGAGTCAATGTCCATACTACAGCTGCCAATTCCTTATTGTAGATGGCCCATGATTGCTCAATTGAAGAGAAATTCTGGGAAAAGTAGGCAACCGGATGTTCTAAGCCATCATGATCCTGGAGCAGAACTGCCTTAACTGCTACTGCTGAAGTATCACAAGTGACAATAAACGGTTTGGAGGGGTCCGCATGTTTTAGAATAGGGGTGATAAGAATACTTTTTTAATTGACTCAAACGCCTGCTGGCATTCAGGAGTCCAATGGAAGGCACATTTTTACCTGTAAGGGGGTGGAGCGGAGCAGCCAACTGGGAAAGGGCCAGGGAAAATTTCTTTAGGAAATTAATAGTGACCAAGAAACTCCATTATTGTTTCTGGGTTGTTGGAGTTGGCCACTTGCGGATGGCATCTAACTTGTTGGGAGAAATTGCATACCCATCTTTTAAGACCAGGCACCCAAGAAAGGTAACTTCCTCCTTATAAAAACTCACATTTCGAAGGCTTTACAAACAGGCCTGCCTTTTGCAAAGCAGCCACGACAGCTTCTAAGTCTTTAGCATGTTGTTTGGGAGTTGGGGAATGAACCAAGATTTCATCAATATATGCAACTGTGCATGTAAACTGGAGGTTGCCCAGAACACTATCAATCATTCTTTGAAAGGTGACTGGCGCGTTCTTCAGCCCAAAGGGCATTAAGCAGAACTGAAAGATACCTCGTTTAGTACAAATTGCAGTAATCCATTCTTGACCTTCCATTACTTTTATTTGGTTAAAGGCATTAATGAGATTAAGCTTGGAGAACACATGAGACTTTACAATCACTTGACTGATAGTCTGCTCAAGGGGTGAAGGATAGGGATTGCTCACTATAATTTTATTTAGGTGACCATAATTCACACAGGGACGGAGAGAACCATCAGCCTTCTTGGCGAAAATGATGGGGGAGGCAATTGGCAACATCTAATTAAACAACCATCCTTTCTTGAGCATATCGTCTAACCAAGTGTTATGAGCTGCCTCCTCTTCTGCCGTGTGTGGATACAAAGGGCAGTTGATGTTCAACAACTGTACTGTTGTTTGTAATACTAAGTCAAATTTTATGTGGGGGAAGATGGCCCATATTCTTGGAATCAAAGATACTTTAATAGCGCATTGATGCTTCAGGAAAATCGGACGGAAGGCCTGAAGGGGAAATGAGGGAAGTAATGGAGCTGTGGCCTTATGTTTTCATGAGGGTATTAACTAGTGGAAATTCTCCCTCCATTTAATCATTGGCAAATGACATCATATTTGACTCCGGATGAATCTTAACATGTTGCCAGTGCCACCATCCAGCCCCCAATATAACCTAAAACACCAAGTTTTACATTTCTGAGAACCGATTGCAAAAGCTAAACTGATATACTGAGAAAGAAACTGGCCAACGGACTAGGTAAGAGGTCTGGGAGGCTGAAAAAGCAACCATCACCGAAGGACCTACAATCAGGTCAAGCTCCAACTGTTGGGCTAGTTCAACACTCATAAAATTTCCCACAGCTCCAATATCCACCAAAGCCTCAAAGGAAACGCGATGGGACCCAACAAAGAACTTCATGGGTAGTAATAAGTAAGCGAAGTTCTCTTTATTGGAAGCTTTAGTTAAATCCAGAGATACCAAATAGATGCTAGTAGAGTCATAGGAAACCACTAGGTTCATAGTGGGAGTAAGTTTGTCATAAGTCAGATTGTCAGAACATACTGACAAGGGCACGATAGCCACAGAAACTACAGGATGTGGATTGGACATTTTGAGTGGTACTAGGCTAACTTGGCCAGGATAAAGTTTCTTCACAACCTGGTTCAGTTGAAAAATAGGGACCATTGCTACGCTAATATCTATGAGATAGGCGAAATGGTTAGGAATACTAGTTGGTCAGTCATGTCAGGCAAACAGCAAGTTATAATTAAAATGGCCTGTCACCCTAAGTGCTGAAGCACCCAAACGGCAAACCAGAATGCCTGAGGCACTGCTGCTGGTATGACAGTTATGGAACTGGGAAGGAGTTCCGCCAAAAATTGCCCATGAGCCATAATCATGTATAGACACATAATGAAATACCAGATGAGCATGGCCATAAAACCTGAGGGGTTTTGGAATACCAGCGGAAGTGGCGGTTTGTTTTCCAACATAAAAAAACTAGAATTGAGGAAATAATTTTTTATTGGAAAAAAGAAAATTGACTGACAATTTTCTCAGTGTGATGCAACTGATTTAATAGTGGTCAATTGATGCGGGAACAAGCAATGATCAGGTCCCTCAATTTCAACCTACCTGGTGAATTTTTTGGGGATGGGGAAAGATAATCTCAATAGGAACCGACATCAAAGAATTTGGCTACAGGCCAAGTCTCTGTTGGTTCAACCTTGAACGCCTAAACTGAGGCTCAACTGCATTTCCAGCAGTTGGTGTGACAGCATCTGGCCCAATGAGCAACTGGAATTCCCTAGGGCCTCCCCACGTAGGGGCGGTCCCAATTGGTTGGAAATGGGTTTGGTATGCCCAACCTGCCCATTCCCAGACACTGGGCAATTTGTTCAGTCAAAAGAGTTGCACTGGCCACAACTCTTAATTTGCTGGATGGGAGCTTTGAGCTATTGTTGATGGGTTCCAATGATGCTACCTGCACGTCAGGGATCATCCACAACAAATTTTGAGAGGGGGTTAGTTTTGAAGATTGCACTACTGGCCAAATCAAAACTGCCAGAAATTTCAGCCAATAATTCAATCTTGATCCCTTTTTGACTATTTGGATCCTGATAGTCGGGCTTGATTTCAATTGGCTTCAGACCAGTCAACTTTGATTTGGTGATCTTAGCGCAGATTACCCTGATCCAATGGACAAGTTTGGCCATGGTGAGAGTGGGCACCAGGGGAGGGATCTGAAGAGGGAGAGCTGTTGCCCAGCGCTCATCTACCATGTGGGTGAGGTCACCCTGGGTAATGAGGGGTACAGCCGCCCACTTAGGAACCTTTTTACTCAGAAATGGGAAGAGTGCATAATCCAAGAACAGGGGACGTTCCTCAAGGCTTACACCCTAATTGGATGTCAAGTAACAAACAAGAGCTCATGGGTATACTTTTTTGCAAAGTAAGACCCTGGCTAGTTTCACTAATTAGTTTTACCAAGAAGCCCAGGTCTTGGTAGGGGCAAATGAGCTTACAAACTTTTATGGATGCATAGCCATGTAGGCGGCGCTTCAGTCCTACTGAAAATTGCATCAGATTATGGCAGCAACACTATTAACTGAAATAAGCGATCCACCATATGGTGGACCATCTGAAGATATTGTGAGCAACTTTTGATGCGGCCAATCAATTTTATGACTAGATTCTAATTGAGGACGATTAGTCTATAGCGAAATTAGAAGAAAAAAATTACATTGAGCAATGAAAAGTTTTTTTTTAGCAGAATCAAGTCATAGTGTGGAAAACCCCAATGGATCCGAATGGAAGGATAAATCAACTAGCCACTATTGGAAAAATGGAGCAATGGGACAACTTGCCACCATAAAAAGGGAAAAGAAACCATGACAATTTGTGAATGTTGTGATTCCTCAATAGGAAGATTAATTTCCCAAAATTCAGAAAAAAGGCTTTGCAGTCTAGATGTGGAACTATTTAGCAATTCAAGAGAACCTGTTCCACCAGATGTCTACATGGAATAAAGCATCAGTAGGACCAGCTCAGGTTGCAACTGGGTCTACCATGAGATGTCCCAAGGCATTAAATGAGATCATAAATATAAGAAAATCAATCCAGAGAATAGTGGATGAAGTCAGTTGATATTGAATTAGCAAATTAATCCGTGTGAGTAGAAAATTATTTACAGATTTATCAGCAAAACTAATCAACGTTCAAGTTGGCAAATAATGCCGAAAATTATATCAAATTTAACCCCTATCTGCTGCCTTGAATTGCTGACATGCTTGATCACCTGGGGGAGGCAAAATACTTTTTGGATATAGACTTGATTTTGTGCTATTGGCAAATTAATTTTCCAGATAGAAGATCAGAAAAAATGTGCGATACTTACTGCACAAGGACTATACCAGCTGACCAGAATGCCCCAAGGTTTATAAGATACACTGGTGATTGAAAAAATGCAGTTCAAATTTTTATGGGTGGAAAGCTGCATCACTGCCAATATTGTATTCAGCAGTAGAGCCATCTTCAGTGATGAGTGCTGAACAGTATCTACCCAAATGGCCAATATCCTGATTAAATTATAATCTTGGGCACTTGAAATGACAATGAAAAAAGAATCAATGTGAAGAAAATGGACGACAGAATTGACCTTTGTTAAAGAATACCATGTGGGCGATAGGGTAGCCTATTGTGATACCATAGGTTTGGGAGGAAAAATAACTTGGACGCCCTATTTTGAGACAGTCAAAACTATCAAGTTGGCAAATGATGCCTATATGATAAGGAATATTGAAGATGGTCAAATAGTCAGTAGGTCCACACAAAATAAAGTATTGGGATTAAAAAATATAAATATGAAAAAAAGATAAAAAGATAAAAAATAAAAAAGATGCATAAAGATATAAAAAGTAAAAAAATATTAAAAACTGATTCAAAATCAGGCAGTGATGCATCTGGCGATATTCCACCTACCAAGCATGGAGAAAGAGATAAAATAATGGGAACAAGTCCTGAGCGGTTTTCAGGATCAGGATGGGCTGAAACTAGATCTGCCAGAATAATCCCAATCAACAAGATGTCGAAAACCTGTCCTGGGGTTGGTACAGGTGGTAAGGTGCCAATGAAACCCATCCTGGGGTTTGTACAGGTAGCAAGGTGCCAATGAAACCATCCTGGGGTTTGTACAGGTGACAAAGTGCCAACTAGACCCATCCCGGGGTTTGTACAGGTGGACCAGTTGATCTTTCAGCAAAAGATGCAAAGATGGGACTGGTGCAGCATGATGTCATGGGAACTGTGCTTGAGAAGAGGTGGCAACAGGTAGCAACCAATAATAAGGATTCATCAAAACTGAGCAGAGCATATGGGCGTTGAGTGAGGACAGAGCTGTACTTCACTGAGGACATAGAGATATGAAAAACCTAATATGAACTCAAGCTAAGGCAGCTTCCATCCCTGAGGTTTCTATTTTCTATTGGATAATCTGGTTAAGAGGGGGAATATGTTATAATTTCAGATGACCACATAATCCAACCTTTTAACAGATTAATAAAATTGATGATTAAGTTGTAATTGTATAGGATCAGCAACAGCAGCCAACTGAAGGGATTATTGTCAGGCATCATACCCAATGATATTAGAGGTCACCAACTGATAAAATATTGTTGGGCATCATCACAGATGATATTTGAGGTCTTCAACTGATTAGATTATCGTCAGAAATAATCCCTGAAAAAATCAAGCAATAATTCAATATGGGAATAACACTTGATAGTCCAATTGTAGGGAATCGTTAAGAGTGGAACGAATTGGAGTCATTAAAGACTACAAAGAGTTCAAACGCCGGAGGAAGAGAGTAGAATTGTCATCAGCCAAAACAATTGGTTTCAAGTTCCTAATACCATTTTTTTGGTTGCCAAACACCTGAGGATTATGTTGCCTAAGGAACTCAAGGCAACGGTACCTGATGAGATTTGGGATCCTAACACTTGAGGGTTAAACCAGTATAGGAGCATAAATAATTCCCAGCGGACAGCTGAATAGTTGTGTGCTGATTCTAACTATAAAATAACAATTATTCCTCAATAAAAGCAGATAATAACATGATAACAACTTAGTTGTTTTACCATTGGTTTTTTTACATCACTTTTACGAGAAGAGTGCAATGATCAGATATCCTTAGGTTGTTACTATCAAGTCTCCGCTTGGCTCTGTGAGAGGAGAATAGGGAAAGTGTTCTCTACCAGAACCAGAGCGTCTTCAAAACGAAGAAGCACCTGGTTAGCGTTGGACAATACTTTCAACGTGGCTTTTAAGTAATCAACAACAATGATAGTCTTTTAATATTATTGCCCCAGTCTATCAATTTCAATCAAAAATTAATGCAAGGATCCACGAATCTGTGCAGTTGAAATATAGGGCCAGAAGTGAGCAACTAACTAAGCCCCAGATTTTAACAGAGGTGTAAGTGCCCATCAGGTCCTTGAGGTCAACAATTACTTGGAGGTGAAGATGGTGCCATTATCAGACAGTATTACCTTCAGGCTACTGTGATGGGCGAAGATTTTTTAAGTAAAAATGAGTTGGTCACTTTTGAAGTGGTTGAGGTGATGTAAATAGCCCCAACCCATTTGGTGAAATGGTCAACTGCAAGTACAATATATTGCTGGCCATACATTGCCGTAGGTAGTGGGCTGATAACATCAATAATGACTGTAGCAAAGGGGGCAGTAGGATCTATGAGATGATGTTGATACAGCAGATTGGGAGGCTTCTGGTTAGCAAAATTAGACAGGAGCTAAAGATGTCTTAAATTGTTTCAAACATCCCCTCCCAATAGCAGCGCTCTCACAACCACTTATGAGTTTTTATGATGGCACCATGGACTACCATTAAATGACCCTCCAAAGTGGTTCTGTCTTGGCTGAAGGATGGAAATAAGGCAGCCAAGAGATGCTGAAATGTTTTTACAGAAACCCTGCCTTAGTTTGGGTCGGATCAGCCATCTTTAATTTATGCTGAACTGCAGAAGTTTATTAACTCCACGCCTCAGGTTCCCCAATGAGGTCATAAATTTGATTATCTTTAGAGGTATAGAGGATCAATAAAGGCAAGTGGGCAGGCCATCAGAGTTTTGGTGTATTGCCCCAGTATAATGAACACTGGAAAAGTCATAGCTTTGGAGTTTGAGTGCCCAACAGGCCAGTCATCAGTCTTGGTCCTTCATCTGTTGTGGCCACCACAAGGAGGCATGATCTGTAACCACAGTGAAATAATTTTTTATAGGAAAGGATGGGTATGCTTGATGGCAAGTAGGACAGCTAAGAACTCCATTTCAGTTATACTATTATATCTCTCCGGCAGAGATAGGGTTTTGTTAAAGTATGTATGGGATGCTCCGCTTGGTTTACACCAAGTCGCGCAAGGTTGGCCCCAACAGTTACAATGCTAGCATCAGTGAATATGATAAATAGCTTGTCAAACACAGGATGACTAGTGTAGGCGATCTCACAAGCGCTTTCTTAGAACATCAAAAGCTTGCTGCTTGGTTTTCTCCCATTGGAACAGAACCTTCATGTGGAGCAGGTAAGTTATGGGTTTAGCAAACTCAGCATATTGGAGGATGAACCTTCAATGATATCCGACTTTCCCAAAGAACATTTGGATATCATACAAACTGGACGGTGCGTCATCCTCTCTAGTGTAACCACTTTGTCTGTTATTGGTGAGATTTCCTCCTGGGTACTCTTATGCCTAAGTAATTTCATACCATATTAGAAAACCAGTATCTGTCCAGCTTTAATTTCAGCTAAACAGAGAAGAGGCGCTCAAATACTTCTCTTTAAGTGAGCCAGATTTTGGACAAAGGCAAGGGAGAACATGGGCACTTCATCAAGGTAAAATATTACAAGGATATTTTCAAATTCCCTAACAGGCCATCCATTGCCCTTTTAAATGTGGCTGGAGCATTACATACCCTTAGGGAATCCTTTTAGGCTCAAATAACCCCTCACTGGATATGAGGGCATATGCCACCCAATCCTCCAGTGTAAGCTCTATTGAACAATAGCCATTGGCAAGATCCATGGTGGAGAACAATTTGGAGAACGCTAATAGCTGTAATAAATCATCAATATGGGGCAGCGGATAGCTATCCTTTAAGCATAATGGCATTCAACTGGTGGTAGTCCACTGCTACTCGGTGGCCCCCATCCTTCTTCCATATAGGCAGCAAAGGCGAGGCCCAGGGGCTTTGTAAGGGGTTTTAGCAACCCAGCGTCCAGGAGTTTCTTTAACTCCTTTGTCACCTAGGCTCCATCAATTTTAAAAATTTTCTTAAGTTTGAGCACCAAAGGGTAAAATTCAACCATCAATACTCTATGCTGCACCCCTTCATGATTTCAAAATCATCAGAGCTTAATAAAATATATAAGCACACTCCCTAATCAGCGCATCCGCTTGCCACAGTTGCCTGGAGGTGAAGGTGTACCTATCTTCACTTCAACATGGCCAACGGTAGTGTCCTCATCAATTCCTAGGTTGTGAAGATTCCTGCACCCATTAACGGATTCAGTTTGATCCACTAGCAGGGTTCAAAAACAGGCAACATGTTGGTGTCAGGTTATTTGCATAGGTCAATCCATTAAATCGACATCAATACAGTTAAGGGGCCCTGATAGGCAGGATCCAGCAACCTTAGCAGGTAAGAGGCTCACTTATGGCCAGATTAGGTTCTTTAATAATTTCTTACAAAATGATCCAGCAGAATTTTAATTTGGATTCAAGTGCCACAAGTATTTTCAACTTTGGGTGTATAACGACCTGGGTATTGGAGTATATAGCCAGCCCTCCTGGGCGTCAGCACTGAGAGGAGGCAGTCTAGTCTTCAGACCAACGACTCAGTATTCTATCCATTCAATGAAGTTCAAGTTATGATAAACACTACTAGGTTTCATTTTTACTTTTCTTTAGGAGCATCTTTAACCATTGAAAAAATGTGATATCCTAGGATAGAGAAATAAGATTCCTTATGACCAATTTTGGTATCAAAATCAATAAGGAATTGGGTGCTAATGTGAAGGTCGTAGCTGTCATTCTCCAACAAAACCTCTTGGGATGTTACTACCAGGGATCCAAACCAAAGTGGCAGAGCGTAATAGGCACCCAGGGAGTGAGCCTGATGGGGACCCACCATACCATAATCCAGGGTGTATTTTTGGTCTGGCGAAATTTTTAATTCATTCATTAAGTGAGAGGAGATGACAATAACTGACAACCAAGTATTATAAATCTCTAAGATTTACAATATATTTAGATGACTACTTAACAAGAGTAACCTTAGTGCCAAAATGAGGATAGAATATATAGAATTCTTTGGTGCAAGCGGTCCAAAAGGGGCAACATAAGAGGAATTTAGCTTTTTATTGGAATTATCAAGTCGGCGACATCCACCTGGACAGGTGGGGTTAGGTACAACACTTAACAGGGGGAATAACAGTGGCCAGGACCTGAGGTGCAGGGTCATCAGAAGAGGGCAACTCTCACCCTAAGCTGACTCCCCTTTTCCTGCCTCCTCAGCCTTTTCTTCCAACAAGTGGCTCCTTGATTCCCAAAGTACTCACAGTAGGTGTAAGAGTCATGGCGAGGCTTATGCCTCTGGGGTTCTCCTACAGCATGAAGGGTGCCTAACTCCCCTTGTTAGGTGGTTGGCGCATTTTGCTCTCAGGCAACTCCATAATGGATTTTTTGATCTTAGTATGGATTTGTAGAACCTTCTCACAAGTTTAAAATATAGCATAAGGTTCAAGTTATACGGGGACGCATAAAGGACAGAAGGCAGTGGCATCATCAAGGATAAACTGATTGCAGGAGGCTTGATCCTGAGATTCATGATAGTAAACTCAGCAAACTCAGTGTTGGTTTTGCCACGATTAGGGAAGATCCGCATGAACGCCTGTTTGCAGTTGGACAAGGATAAATTGCTGCCAAATAGTTTGAAAAAGGCATTTTTAACTCCGCCCAAGTTTCACACTCCTTGAAGTAGGGCATTCATGATTTTTTGAGCTTTACTATTGAGGCAGGTCTTCATGTGATGATACTTCTAGCAATTGTTAGCGCATTCCATTTCATTTTCATAAAAGTACAGATATATTGAATTATTTTACCTCCAGAAACATACATTTACTTAAAAGAGGGTATAAAATACCTAATAAATCCAAAACATGTATAGCAGGGCGAAGGATTGGTCAGCCTCAGAGAACTACACGTTTCCAGGACGGTTGTAGGGTAGCTTCTCAACCTGCTGGTGTAATTCGTCCATGTCATCTTAAATGTTGAAATAGCACGTATTGACAAGCTTGAGGGGCGCTTTGGTAAAAAGAGACAGCAAAGATGTAAAATCTCAGAAGTCTGGCTTGACATTAACTGTCAGCAAAATGACTTGACTGTATAAGAAATAGGGTAAAATCTTCATTGAGAGACTCCCCTTATATATTCATCCATTCCCCCAAGTCATTTTTAGCAGCTGCTTTTGAGGCCAAAGATGCTATTTTCATAACTTTCAATAGAAGGTGATTCATAATTTAGATCCATTCTTTCCTCCACAGCAGAAGGGTTAAGGTTGCTGGGCTGAACTTTTTTTATGACATGTTTTCATTAAGTAACTTTGGAAAATACCTAGCAGGGAGCACCAGTGTTGAGTTTTCTTTTGAAGGCTAAGTCATTCAAACATAAGCAAAAGCTAGCTGCTGACAGCCCAGGACAGTCTCATAGCATATTCTGAGCCCCATAGGTCAAAATATCTTGGTAGCTTTATAAACAAGCCAAATCACAATAAAAATAACAGGTCAAATCACTAGCATAAGATATGCTAAACATTGAAAACAAAACAAAGGTCCCTTTGTTTGGATTAAGTGCACTTAAGGGATTTAATTAAGACTTTGGGTTGCAGGGAATATGGTGATCAGTAGAGAAAACCAGAGGCATACAATGAGTTCATTTAGCATAATTAGTCCAAATTGGTTCAGCTGATTTAGATGATACCCAATTAATTAAGATCCTTGATAATGGCCTAGGTGAATTTGGGAGAGGTTCAAGCCCTTGTTAGATCATTTTGGATTCAGGGCTAGTAATTTGATAATAGGTTCAGTCAATATAGTGCTTCCAATGGCATATTGCCAGGTGTCCACTGCTAAATTCTCAAACAATCTGTCATGGCTTTCAACAACCACATCAATCATTGTATGTGTGGATTTATGTATGTAGGTTTATTCAAGTTAAGAAAACCAGGGGAACCTTCTTATTGGCATAGGGATTCTAAAAAAGCTTATAAATCAAAAAATCAACCTCCCTCCAAACCTTGGAAAAGTAGTAATATCCTACCCTGAAATGACTGAGAGGGAAGCTTATTGAGTACATTCTTATCTTTAACTAACTTAAGCCAAACCTTTCTGAAAGAAGATTTGAGTGTAATAAGCTTGGGGATGAGGTCCAAGTTGGGTGAGATAATTGTTCTTATGCAGAGAACAAGTGTGTCACAGTTGGCCACCTAAGATGCAAGGCAACAATGGTGTGTAAACATGCCCGCTCCCAAGTTACAGTGATGCTAAGCACCAGATAGTGGCATAATGGCACATAATAGGTATGTATATAAATTTATTCAAGATGAGTGAACTAGGAACCCCTCTTATTAGCATAAGTGGTAAGTAAAACTTGAAAAGCAAAAAGATTCAACCTCCTACAAAAGCTAGGTAGAGTAGTTATATTCTACCCTGATATGCATGAGAGGTATTTCTGATTGAAGGCATGATCATCAAAAACTACCCTAAATAAAAACATTATAAAGAGAGGAGAAGGGATTGGGATAGTCTTGGTGATGCGGGTCAAGGTAGGCAAGATAATTGTTCATAGTGAGCGACTGGTGGGTCACAGTTTGCCACCATAAGGTGCAAGGAAATAGCGTTGGGTGTCCATGACCACTTAAAGTTACAGTGGTGCCAGAACCAGATATTGGCATAATGGCATATAACATGTATCATGTATTTATATATGTATGTATGATTATTTAAGATAAGGGGACCATGAGACCCTTCTTATTGAAGCAAAAAATTAAGGTAGGAAAAAACGGAGCAAATTTTTTACTAAAAATCCTGATTTAACCTCCAAAAGTTTGACTAAGTTACCCTAGCTAACATAACTGAGGGGGAAGGGGGGCAACTTGGGAGTTTGAAGGAACGCGTTAGGACAGACAAGAACGGATTAAGAATATCACCTGAATGTGGTTGGAGGTTGAAGAAAGCAATATTTGCTTCAATAAAATCTGCTGTGCTCATTGTATCAATACAATCAGATAGGTTATTCTCCACCCACAGGAGCAAACTTGGCAGACGTACAAAATCAGTTTTGTTTTCTAAAGATTTAGCACTGTTAAAACCACAATCTTGAGCGGCTTGCATAGTTGATTCAATCGCCTTGTGTCCCATCACATTTAATTCCTGTTTTGTAAAGAAAAGAAATATGTGTATGTATGTTTTATTTGAGGCAAGGGGACCAAGGGACCTTTCTTGAAGGTATGTATGTATGTTTTAAGTATGTATATTAAAAATGAGAACTAGGGGACGTTTTTATTGGCACAAGTGATACAATAAAATTCTGTAAAGCAAAAAAAATACACCTCCTACCAAACCTAGGTATAGTAGTTATACCCTACCCTGACTAGCTGAGAGCACTTTTTGAATGTGGGTATTCCCATCTTCAACTACCTTACACTAAACCGTTCTAAAGAAAAAAGGAGTTGGTTTGGGATAATCTCAGGGATGTGGATCAAGGTGTGAAAGATAATTGTTCTTGAACAGAGAACTAGTGGGTTATGGTTTGCCACCATATGTGCAAGTAAATAATGGTGGGTAGGCATGTCCACGCCAAAGTTACAGTGGTTATAACCAGATATTGGCACAACGGCACATAATTAATTGGAGGTAGGTTAAGTTGCTGGTAAGGGCCTGACCCACAGAGCAGGAGAGATGACATATGTCATATCAAGTTGAGAGCATATTGCATCATTAGAAGCCATTTCAGTTAGGTTAATCACTAGAAGTAAAGCCCATAATATACTAGAGAGAATTTAACAAGTTGAGACTTTTATTGGGCTCTTTATAAAAAGGAAACGAAGGTTATAAGGGGTGAAATTTCTAGGGATACCGCTTTACAAGCCAATTAAAAGCTCTGGTGGGATTGTTATGAAAGGAATTGGGTTAATAAACTGTCAATTTACTAGGGATTGGTTTCCACAATTTACTCCAAAAGTCTTAATGTGCCCACAACTAAAACTTCCTCATTAAGAGCGGTGATAAATTGGTTAGTAGCTTCAGGGTTGGTTACCAGATTCAATCTTGATTTATTTAATATTATTGGAACTTTGATAGTACCATCTTTGTGTGAAAGTAAATTATGGAAAAAATCAATAAATTTTGAAACCTTTGGTGATGGTTTCTGACTATTGATAATTTATTTAAGTCTTTCAGAGATTATATCTCATTTAATTTCACACTTTTAAAGCACATTGAGGTTGATTCCTGACTTGCCATATATTTACAAGATATTAAGGCAATGTTTAATTCAGTAGAATATTAATTATGACATCACCCCCATTTAAGTTCAAATTTATTCTGGACGAGTAACCCTTTGATTTTATTAAAGCAGTTGGCACACTCTTCTACAAATTTCCAGATGGCCTCCTCATTTGGGTATACTTGCCATTTGACCAGGTAGTAGCATTTGCTTCTAATGATTTTGGTCTCTAGGATGGTCTCAACTTCACACCGTGCTTTACCAGAGTTTTCTGAGCATAATGGGCTAGATTTTCTGCATTGGGTTTCAGTTAATTCCTTGGGAAACATGGAGGATGGGGTTGACCTTGATAGCGTTCAGGGTGCTCCAAATCAAAAGCTACCTTTTTTACCATACAGAGCACTTTGTATGGCCCAATGCAAAGGGGGCTCAATTTGAAGTACTCAATGGGGACAGAGTAGTTCTTAGGTTTTCTAAAAACAACACTTTTTCCTTGTGGGCAAGGGGATCTAAACGGCAAGCATCAAACTTGACCTTTAAAATATTGTAAAGCCCCAATGAGATGAGTCTTAATAGAGGTGAGGTTTAATTAAATGTTGATTACTAGGTCAGCGGCAGCGGGCAATACTCCATCATGGCATCCTTCAAACATCTGAGGAGTTGTCCATGTGTTGGGAATTTAACCAGGTTATGCTTTTACCAATATGTTTTGATAATAGTGATTTATCATGGGATAGTCTCTAATATGATTCAATAGTGATGGTGACTTTTAGGCTTCCTAGTAGGAAGCTCTGATTTTGAGTTGATCTCTCAAAGCTATGCCTATCATTTTTTGGCTTCTGAGGAAGAGCCAGATTAGCAATAATGACTAATTTGATGATTAGGCTTCCATGAGCAATTGGGGATGAACACGGATAGTTTTAGCTTACCAGACTGAGGGCACAATAATTGCCACTTTAAATCAAGCTGATGGAAGTTCTGACCAATGGAAATTCAATTGCTGCAGGTTGATCAATAGTAGTAAATTAATTTCCGGCAATTAATACTGATGATATTTAAAGGTTGGCATTGAATTGCCATGAGTGATCTATATTATGAAAATTATATCACCAGTAAAATTACCTTGTTCTATTTTCACTAATTATTAGTATTAGTTTATGTTTATTTCAGGTTAGAAATGCTAAAGCTAATTTAAGTAAACAAATGTCACGTTTAATTTTAACCATTACTGACTCATTTTCACTTTTCCAGTCATCATACAGGAAGCTTTATTAGTTAGAGAAAAACCCTTAAGAACCTGTGCGGTGACCGCTCTTCAACAAGTGATCTCACTGCTGGGAGTTTCTGAGCTGACGTTTTAGTCAATTTAAAGTTGAGAGTATGAGTGGAAAATCCTTAATTAAAGGGGGGATTAGCCAAGTTGATGCTGGTGAGGGATGAACCCCTGAAGGAGTGGACTTGGAATTTGTTGGAGGAGTACCGCTGTATAAATCTGAGTCACTACACTATCTCATCAAGCAGCAAAAAAGCTAAAGAAGATATCACAAGACTGAACATGCTAGTCAGCGATATGAAAATCCTGAACCAGGCTAAAATTGAGAGGGTTTGATTCGAGCTATCCATACATAAAGTCACAGCTTTGGACTCTGTATCTTTTATATAAAGTGAGGTCTTTATAGGGAGATTCAAGGCCATAGAAGATGTTAGATGAAGCAAGGTTTAATATGATTGATGTGAAAGATCAAGTCATGCGGCTTGTAAAAGCCTGGACAAAAATGCCAATAAACTCTGTCAACCTACCAAAGAGGTATAGGAACTATGGCAGAAAGATAAAAAGTTGAAAACATGGTATTTGAAATATAAGAGATGAGAGAAGACCATCGCCAATCATCTATTCAAGATGGAAGGTACCACAGACTGTTGCTAAGAGAAGCCTAAATGCAGATACGGATTTTCCAGAGATGATCTTCATCCAGTAAAGACACCCTAAGTAAACCAGACATAGTAACTGTGAAAGGCATCTAAAACCTGGATGCCTATATAGTACCGCGTCCTGCATCATCCATTAGAGTTGCTAGTCAGCGGGAAAATGTCAGCAGTAATACATTGAGAACATGGAATTTATGCCCACTCCAAAGTTGCCGGAGTTCTAAAGGAATAATGTTCCTACATTATTTTTCTTTTTGAGACGACTATGGTAGGATGTGGGGATCACCAAAAGGTTGTTACTATGAAAACTGTCTTGATATGGAGAGTCGGAGTTTTGGCATTCCCTAATTAGTCATGTATGACTTCCATTTTTAATCTCAATGGTGCTATGCTGTAAGTCCTTGGGAGAGTCCCCTACGCTTGGACTGAGTGGTTTTCCATTCCCTTATATAAAAGGTCTGAAGGGCCAGCTGACCCCCTCGTCTCCCATGGCAAACTCTCCTATGTGGTGGAAAATCGGTGGGTTACAGCTTACCCTCTAAAAATACTGTCACACTCCCTGTACTAACAAGGGGAAGGTTACGGCAGATTTAAGAAATCTGCTTCAAGGTTTCAGCAAACAGGGACCATCATGGGAAATATTAGGCGAGTCCTCCTCTAGGATGACTTTGAGTTTAGTAAAATAGCTGAAAGCACTAAACCTTCAGCAAAGATAGCCAACAGCATTAAACCTTCGGCAAAAAAGCTGACACCTCTGAACTTTTTCATTGGCATTGAAACCTCAGTCCGCCAAACCCCACAAGGCTGAATGGGCGCCAGAGCGATCAGGTGAAGGTGAATTGGGATTTTAAACCTGTTCCCAACCATTTGTACCATCCTTATGTGGGATGACCAGGGAGTCTACCATTACCCATTGAGTGAGTCACTCCACTCAAATCAGCACAATCATGGCAAACCTGAAATTTGGGCGCCTGAGGACAAATCAATGATGACTTGGCCTGCCGCTGACACTTTTGGAGTCAAAACTGTGAACAACTTCCCTTCTTGAAGCTCCACCAGTTTAGGTCATAAACTTGAGGAACCAATGCCCTGCATCCCAAAGTTATTATCAAATTTCCCAGGCATTTAAAGAAGTTATACCTCACAGGGACATATAATGGTCAATTTCCTAGATTATATCAAAAAAATTTCCATGCACCAAACCCATTTTTTAGTTTTAATCGTTCTTTCCAGTATTCAGCAAAATCCACCAATGTGGAATTATGGGATATATAATGACTGGGACATCGCTGCCACGTTGGTGACCATGTTGCCTTTCACAGTTAATTGGGCCTACCGTTTCCATGACTTCCTGAACTTATCTCCAATTATTGAAACAATTTGCCACCAGGATCTCAGCTTTTGTGGCAAATTATCCCCACTTAAGGTGAAAATCTGCACTCTTGACAATGGCTCCATCTCAAGTCCCCCATGGGGTAATCCATACACACCAATCTGATACAACATTTTCCCATTCCCAGGCCTGTAGGCCCTGGAGCTACAACAGCTTGGCTTTTTTCCAGGTCGCTTATACTTTTTCAGCCTGTTTTCACTCGTTGTTCCCCTACCTCCAAGACTATCTAAACGTCATTTGAGCAGCAGTGCCTCTGGAAATCTGTCTCTCCTTTTGGGTGCTTTTGCATCTTGACTGGCAGGCAAGTCTAAACTTATTCTGACGCTTCCCTGACATATTTGACCATCCATCAAAATCCATCCATTCTGCCCTTCTCGTTGAGATGGATGCAGCGGTGGTCACTATCTACCAGATTAATGTGCAATCAGTGGCTTGCCTCCTGTTGCTTGTCTGGATGATCAAAAATCTTTTAAGCAGCTCCCAGGTGGCGCTGGAAGGATTTCTTTACACTCAAACTACCAAATTGACCTTCACTTCTACCTTGGCTCACCCCCAAGTAGTGGGCTCAGCTGTTACCTCCCTCAAAGTTGCAAATCAGGTCTCTATGCCCTCTCCAAGTTGCAGATTAGGTCTTCAATCACCCTGGACAGTTCCGCTTCACTGACAGATGCTAAGCAGAGCGTGGCCTTTCCGGATGCAGTTGAAGGTGATCCTAGCCAGTGGGTGCAGGGCTTTTGCTCACTGCCATTTGGGCAGGTGACCACACCTCACTTATTACATTAATTTCAGCAGCTTTAAAAACTCCTGTGCAGCGTTATTAACGCCTGGTCAGTTTATTCTCTATGATCGCTGAAGCCCCTAACTTGACTTTCTTTGTTGCAACCTTCCATGAGCAAGGCCTTGTGCTTGATCTCCCTTTAGATAACATCCAAACAATTTTCCAAACTGTGTTGTATTCATTCTACACTAACCAAGATATTTGGTCAAGCTTTCATGGACTGATGACATAATTGAGGGTTCCAACTGTAAGAATAAAGCTGGACATCAGGAGACCAAAAA
This sequence comes from Massospora cicadina, assembly GCA_022478985.1. Classification (NCBI taxonomy): domain Eukaryota; kingdom Fungi; phylum Entomophthoromycota; class Entomophthoromycetes; order Entomophthorales; family Entomophthoraceae; genus Massospora; species Massospora cicadina. Next base: position 44,557 of record JAKSZP010017233.1, on the reverse strand, counting down.
GGTTAAGTTAGCAGGCCTTCCTGAACTCAAAGATACAATGGACTAACGCTGGGTTCAGGCCAGATATGCCCAGGTTGGTCTAAGGGATTTGCATAATGCCCAGCCCTGTGTTATGGCAAGGGCGTTCTAACGCACGAGCTATATTCTTAATGGCGACAGTTTGGTTTGGTTGCTCAACAAATGGGGTTTTTGATGCCTTTTTGATTTTTGAAATATCTAAATTGGGTCTGTCATGCCTACAATCAATAACTTGAGTTTATCAATCTCGGAATAGTACCCTAGCCAATGGAAGCATGCACCTTTTGGTCACTTAGGCTTAGCACCACTTCCACCAATTGACGATCCCCCCAATTGTTTAAGTATGTTCCTTTGAGACCAACCTTCCTTGTTGGTCGACTTCCTATTAATAGTAACCCCATTAGTTTAGGATTTTTTGAATAAGTTTCCTTGAACAAACCTGTGCGTGGACCCCCTCAAGAAGTCTCTAACTGTATTGGTCATCATAATATCTCTAAACTACTTCCTGTATCCAATGCACCGCTAAGCCATCCTGGTCCCCTCCAGACCAAAGCACCTAAGCACTCCTGCTCGAACTTTGCTTGGTTGTGGAATCCCCATTGGGGTCCAACAAAGTTTTGTTATTTATAATCTATCTCTTACTATATACCGCGCATACATCCTTGCCTTGGAACTCTGTTTCTCTGGCAGCCTCTGCGTACCATGTTTAACTTCTTACTAACAACTAGTTCCCTGGTGGTGTGGCTGTGCACCTCACACCACCTCGTTGGGAACGGGAGGGTTACAGACACTCTCCTTAAAACACCCTGTTGGGATTTGACCTGCTCCCAATCAATTTACTTCAAATTTCCCTACCTCCAATACCTCTCCAAATTTTCCTCACACGGAGCATTATTTTCTGTCCCCTAATCAATTTATTAAAAGAAAGCCTGCCGTCAACGCCCCACCTGATCAATATCAGGATGCTGAAGATCTTGCTAGTGAAGGACGTCACTACCCTGAAAGGATTAGGAGTAAAACATCGCCTATAAATATCCGCGCCTTTTAATAAATAAAGTTACGCTTATATCTCCAAATCATTCTTAGTTTTACTTATTTCTAGAGCCTCTGTACAGCAAGCTCCTCTCCGGCCATTGACTTCACCAGTTTTAATATAATAGGTCCCTTGTCACCTATTCTCAAGCTTATAGTAAGTTACTGGCCATACATATAGGATTCCTGGCTCTCCGCGCTGCCTGCTCGCTGTGGGACATTTTATCCCATCCATTTTGTTATGCTTTGGAGGAACTATTACCCTTGGCTACCCTATCCCAATAAAATAATTGGTGCTTTCTGCCAGGTACTCTCCTGAGCTACCTGGTGAATAAATATATTCTCAATGGATGATTCCCGCCCAGACTCTACTTGGCCCCTTACCAAAATAATTTAGTGTCACCCAATGGGTAACTTCCAATGGAAATCATGACCCTGAGAACAACAAACCCAATATTATGCAACTCCGTGCTATGCTCAATATTTCTATTTCAGCCCTAGCACCTCAACAAAAGTTTTCAACCTACAGTTGTTGCTGATACTATTAATCAATTACTTTTAGGTGCCCTTTTCCCCAGAGATCGCTCCCATCATAACCAAGCCTCCTCCGTTCCTAATAATATGCAAGTGCTATATGAATTTGCCACCTTACCCAGATCCAAAGTAGGAGTATCTCGCACAGAGTGATATTTGCGACAGTTTGTGCACCCTGCCATTAACCATTTAGTTTAATTTCTGGGGATCCACCATCAAGAAATCTTGAGACAGTTTACCTTGTCACAAGAGTTACACTCCTACCTTTTAATTTTCTACAACTCAGCTTTTTTGTTTGTAAGGGATAACTGTGAGGCTATTCTTGAAAATCGCAGCCAACTTATCTCTATTCAAAACCAGCTCTCCCAACTGGACGTGGGAGTGGCTAGCCTGCTTTGCGAGGAAGTAGCTACCTGATTTACTGAGACCACCACAATTATTTGAGTCAGTTGCAACAAGCCATTACCATCCTCACCAGCCAACTTAATGCTTTTACTGAACAAACTTTTGAACGGTTAAGCCAGATTGAATCAAAAATCCAACCAGCATTTAATGTCTCAAGCGTGCCCAAGATTCCAGGGCCCCCTGGCCCTGTGGGTCCCTCAGGCCCCCCAGGGAGCAAGGATCAGCCAGTCACACATGAGTGATGGGCTCCTGGTCGGGATGGAAGTGAAGGGCCACCTGGGCCAACTGGCCCCCCTGGATATGGGCATCCTGGTCCTTGTGGGCCCCCTGGCCCTCCTGGCCCTCTGGGTCCAACTGTGCACTTACCTTCCCCTCCAGAGGATCCTTCCTCGAATAGCCGCCTTCTTACTCTTGAACAAAACCTTGAAAATATTGCTCAAAGCTGTTGGCTATCTTGCTCTAAAGAACCTATTGATCCAAACCTTACTATTGATGCAATTAAGGAAGGCTTGGAAAACCCTTACCATCATTTACGATTCTCTCACTGATGATTTAACTCGCCAAAAAGAAAAAGTTATCAGGTTGGAGAAAGACAATTATGAGTTCCAATCCCTAGTTCAAAAACTACATGTTGAAATGGAAGCATTACAAAACGAACTTCAACAAAAAGCATCCACTTAGTTCCTAATTGCCCAAATTGGGGCTCTTCAAGATTATCTGAACCAATTTAGACAACAAACTGATTTAAATTGAAATTCTATGCCTTTATCTGAATCTGAGCTATCCAAAATCAATCAAATTAGCCCAGTAGGCGTTAATGTTATTTCAGCTTTCCATGGGAACTACGTTTAAACCTTCTTTTAAAGACAAGTTCACCCTGAGGGAAGGAAGTATTGCTTCATTTCTATATGCTTATGAGAACGCGATGGAGGAAGCTCATGATCAACAAAAGGTTAAATACTTACCCTCTTGCCTTAGTAGATCCGCCCAAGAAATTATTGTACCCCACCTCATGAGATGCAGCACTTGGGCTGAAGTGAAGGCCGCACTTATTAAAGAATTTGGCAGTGATCTCATCTTGGAAAATTTAGAAACAGGCCTTTATGAGTATTAAGTTAAGACGTGGTGAATCTCCCGCAGAGTTTGCTGCTTGATTCTATTCTGAGGCTCAAACATTGGTAACTATTAACCGCCTAACTCCTGGGGATGCTGTTGTTGCCATCCTGTCCACTTTAGAGTTTAACCCGCAGCTGCATCTTCACATGACCTCAGTTAAACGAAAGTTTAACTTCTATTTATATACTAAGGAGGCTCTTCTTAAAAATTCCACTTCTGCAGTTACTGACGCTCCTGCTTCCTCTTCAGCCTCACGTCCTCAAATTCATTGTGGTGAACAACAATGATTCTGGAAAAATCGAGCTCAACTCAACTGCACCTATTGTGGTCGTCGCAACCAAACCATGCATCATTGTTGGACGAAAAAGGCTGAAGAGAAAGCAAAATAGGAGCCAGCATTGGGCGAGAGACTCCCTATGCTGACAACTTTACTGCACCTTAATAACATTCAGTTCATACTGTTTCCGCTGATCTTTTTGTCCCTAGTGCTACTGAAGAGGGTCCCCTATTGAACCTTCCGTTGATATTAAACCTAGCAATATTTCTTCTTATCCTCTTTCTAAGTTGGCCCCTGCAGCTATATATTCTATCCCAGCTCAGTGGGGAGTGACGGTAACCCATATTGAAACGGTGGTTCACAAGGTGAAGGTTCTTGCTATTGTTGACTCTGGCTCTCTGATTAACATCATTTCTTCTCAACTAATTAAGAAATTAAGATTCAGCCTGATCTTAATCATTCATCAGAATATGGGACCACTGGCACCGCATATGCTCAAGCTATAGGTGCTTACTCCCACTTGCCTCTAAATTTAGGCTGCCTAAAGCTCTCTATCCCTGCTGTAGCCTTGGATAAAAATATCTATGACCTCCTATTAGGCACTGGGTTTCTTATGGAACATGCTGCCATTATTAACTTTAAGGATAATTTCATTTCTGTATTAGGATACCGTGTCCCTTTACTTTTAACCTCTTCTCTTAAGGAAAAGAGGAAGAGGAAGTTGAGGACGTGCCTGCTTGAGTCTCCTGATTCCATTGAGAGTCTAGAATATCCTGTGTTGGGGTCTAAAGTTAAGTTGCCCCCTCCCATGGTCGATGCTGAGGAGTGAATGCCCTTACATTCTCCCCAGGTCCTTACCATACCTAAGCAGGTCCAAATCCTGGTAGACACTGGGATTCAGTTGGTTCCCCCTCCTAATTACTTGCTCAAGATATCTAGTTTACTTAACCCTTCCATATTCAAAGCTCTCCCCCTTTCCATGGGTTTTAGATCCCGCTTATCAAGGCACTGTCACTGTTCTTTTAGCCAACCTCTCCCAGTCTCTTAAAGTCATTGAGCTTAATCAACCTATTGCTTACGTCCGCCGCTTGTATTATGACCAGGTGATGGAGATTCATGGCGTTGGGACCCTTCATGACTTTGGTTTAGAGGAGGCTCCTGTTGTTGCTGCAGTGCCTGTAAAAATTGGTTCTGATTTGTCAGCTGAGCAAAAAGTGACTGCCAAAGCTTTGATCAACAAGTATTTGGATATTTTTTCCTCGGGCCCTCACAATTATGGCCATATGCAAGGCGTTCAACATCAGTTCAATACTGGAGCTGCTGCTCCTTTTCGCTTTCTCCTTATTGAAAATTGAAAACTGAAGAAGCCCAGGTTAACCTGAAATTTAAGCAATTGCTCGATGCTGGCCTCCTTTAACCTTCACGTAGTCCCTGGTCCTCCCCTCTCCTGTTGATTAAAAAGGAGGATGGGAGTCATTGTGTTGTTATGGACTATCAACAAATGAATTCCATTACCTGCAAGGACAGCTATCCTTTACCCTGCATTGACGACTTCTTACACTCCTTATCTGGCTCCCAATACATTTCTGCGATGACCTGGTCAGTGGCTACTGGCAGATTGATCTTTCCGCTGAGGATCATACCAAATGTGCCCTTGTTTCCCATGAAGGATTTTTTGAGCCCACCCATGTGCCGCAGGGGTTATGCAATGCCCCTGCTACCTTCCATCGGGCTATGGAACAGTTGTTTGGGGACCTTAAACTCATGTGTGTGTTAGTATACCTTGATAATCACACTGTCTTCTCCTGAACGTTTACTGCACATCTCGATCATCTTCATCAGGTATTTCAGCGACTAAGGGAGGCCTCCTTAAAACTAAAACCTTCTAAATGTAAATTCTTTGAACGAGAAATGAATTTTTCAGGACACATGGTGACGCGGCAAGGTATCCTTACCATCCCATATAAGGTCTTTGCCATTGAACGCATGCCCGCTCCAAAGAATTTGTGAGATATCCAAGTCTTTCTGGGAATGGTGGGCTACTACAGCCAGTTTATCTCTCACTTCGCTGACCTTGCTGAGCCCTTAGTTGAACTCCTACACAAAAATGTGCCCTTCTTTTAGGTGCCCTGAACAACAAGAGTCCTTCGATTCCCTACGCACTGCCTTGTCATCAGCTCCTGTCTTAATGTATCCTAACTTTGAGCAACCTTTTGTTCTCTTCACTGATGCTAGTGACACCGCTGTGGGCGCCATCCTTTCCCAGTTAGACCAAGACCAAGTTGACCACCCGGTTTCCTATTTTTGCAAGACGTTAACCAAGGCAGATCGTAATTACTCAATAACTGAACGTGAGTGCCTGGCAGTTTTACTTGCTATCAAACACTTCCACCTCTATTTGTATGGCAAACATTTCACAATAGTTACAGATCATTCCTCCCTCCGTTGGCTAATTCAAATGAAAGATCTAATGGGAGGTTAGCTCTCTGGGCCCTCAGGCTCCAAAATCATGATTTTTGTATAGTTCACAGAGCTGGCGCCATTCATCAAAATGCAGATGGGCTATCTCGCCTCCCTATTTTACATGTAACTATTCCTGAAGAAGATCGACTTTTTGAGCTTCTCCCTAACTCTAGATTATGGTCTCAAGAATCTCCAGACATTCAAGCTCGATTAAAGAAGATGGCTGCTAACACTAAAGTTGTTGATGGTGTCTTGGTAAAACAGGTTGGCACCGCTTTTCTGCCCTATCTTCGCTTTTCTCTTTGGACTGAAACTATCATGGAAGCCCATAAGACCCTTGGGCATGGGGCTATAAAGAAGACCCTTGAGTGGCTAAAAACCAAATACTACTGGAGAATATGGCCGAGTCCATTCATGATCTTTTGGAAATTTGATTCACCTGCCGTTCTCAGGACAAGTCTAATCCCGCTTTAAATTTGAGCTCGTAGCCCCTGGGTCCCCTATTGAAACTGTTAGCATTGATGTTGTAGGTCCATTACCCGTGGGTGTCTATGGCCATCGCTATATTATCCTTGCCATTGACCGCCTAACCAGGTGGTTGAGGCCACTTCAGTCTCTCATGATACTGCTAGAGCTACTGCCCTCTTCCTGTACCAACATGTATTTTCCTATCAAGGTTGCCCGCGGATACTTTTATCAGACAATGGCAAAATTTTATCTCCTCTATAGTCCAGGAATTAACTTCTTTGCTAGGTATAAAGCTCATCTTCAATACACCATATCACCCCACCACCATTGGCTCAGTAGAGAGTGCTAATGGTACTTTAATTTCCATTCTACGAAAGTTAGCTGCTTCAGACCCTGTGCATTGGAATGATTTTCACCTAGTTTTTTTAGCCTACCAAGTTAGCTATCACAGGATGTAAAGATGACCCTTTACAAGCCCTATATGAGCGCGAGCCACTTTTGCCTTCTAGCCTTCAACCTATCCTTGAATCAGCTAATCTAAGTAATGTAGAGCTTACCCTGCGACGGCTAACTGATGAGATCATATGTCTCCAAGCTATGGCTAATGGATCTATAAAAACTACCAATTTTAGAGAAGGAGTTCAAGCCAATGAGAACCGTCCTGCGCTCCCTGAATACTCTTTAGGTGATCTAGTCTTGTTCTAAAACCATCGCCCTGAGGGCAGGACCTATAAGTTTGCCACCACTTGGTCTGGTCCTTATCAGGTGATACACCATAGGAGCCCTGAATACTCTATCGTTGCTACTGGTACTGGAACGATAGTTAATCATATCCACAGCCATTTTATGCGCAAGTACTATCCCCCTCGGCAAGATCTTGAAGGTGGTGTTGTTGGATTCAACCTGCTCCCAATCAAATTAATTTGAAAATCCCTACCTCTGATACCTCTCCAAATTTTCCTCTCATGGAGCATTATTTTCTGTCCTCTAATCAATTTGTTAAAAGAAAGCCTGCCGTCAACACCCCACCTGATCAGTACTAGGATGCTGAAGATCTTGCTAGTGAAGGACGTCACTACCCTGAAAGGATTAGGAGGAAAACATCGCCTATAAATATCCGCGCCTTTTCTTAAAAAAATTTACATTTTATCTCCAATTCATTCTTAGTTTTACTTATTTATAGAGCCTCTGTACAGCAAGCTCCTCTCTGGCCATCAACTTCACCAGTTTTAATACAATAGGTCCCTCGTCATCTATTCCCAAGCTTATAGCAAGTTACCAGCCCCTACATCTAGGATTCCTGGCTCTCCCCGCTGCCTGCTCGCTGCGGGACGTTTTATCCCATCCATTTTGGTACGCTTCAGAGGAACTATTACCCTCAGCTACCCTATCCTGACACACCCCTATAGAGACAGTGGAACAGATCTGCATGGCATTGACTTCCATTAATGTAACACTATGCCGCAATCCTTCACAAATAATGCAACTTTAATCTTGCTTTGCCAACCTGGGCCAGTTTCTGATCTCAATGTCAATTTAATATCTGCTTTAGTTCAAACGGTGATGCTGCCCTTGCAACAAAGCTGGTTACCTCCAGATCACCTGACCCTCAGGTGACGAATGACCAGCCTGGGAGAATGTGATCCAGCCCCTTTCCCAAAACAATTACATTCCTTCTAGACTGTTTTTTCCCCACTATTTTGTTACACTTTCTACTTTGTTGGCAGAATCACATGCAGCTGCCAATAAACAAAAATACGCCTACCTTTTTATTACCAATATAATTAAGATTGGGGCACTACAGGTGTCCTTTGAGGCCCTGGTTGACATGGGAGCAGAAGGTAATTTCATGATCCTGAAGTTGGCCCATCAGCTTCAATAGACTTGGGCCTGTGGCCAGAGGTGGTGGTCAATCATTAACCTCCCAGCCATCTTTCAAAGTGCGTGTCCAATTTTTTTCTCAGCTCACCAGTTTAGTTTCTGTAATCACTTTTCTGTGATGCTTGACCTCGTGTCCCCAGTAATTTTTGGTGTGGGTTGGTAGCGACGCCAGCATGTGAGAATCCACCTGGAGGCAAACACGTTGTTTTTTGCAATGCCCAATTGAAGGGCGAGTTTCCGTTGATTGACACCTTCATTGAAGTTTGGAGCCATGGATTCATTACAACCTTTGTTTCTCCCATGGGCCATCCTCTGGATTTCCCACCACGTTAATTGCATACAAGAGCATTTTTTTGAAAAGATTAACTGACTTCCCACGCATACTTAACCTGTTTTAAACTTCTGAGCAACAGTGGCTATGGTGAGTATAAACTGCCCTGTACCCACATATGGTGGAAGAGGATGCAGCCCTCAATGCATGGTTAGATGACATGCTCAGGAAAGCTTGTTGTTCAAGGAGACATTTTAATTGCCCACCCATTGTCTTTGACAAAAAAGCTGATGGATCACTTCACCCCTGCGTAAATTATGCACACCCCAACAATAACAGGGTTCACAACCCCTACCCACTTCTTCTGGAACAAACAATTGGCAAGTGAATGCAAAGTTGTATTTAGTAAGAAACGATCTGGTAAACACCTTAAAAATTAAATCAGGGTGGCATAAGACAAGGAATTTCTTACCAAAATCCAGACAAGAAGAGGCACATTTTAATTTCGTGAAATGCCTTTCATGTTAAAAAATGCACTCACAACCTTTTAATGGATGATTGATAGTGTTTTAAGGGGACGTAAAGCTCACCTGCACAGTAGCATACATTTATGACATCCTGGTAAACTCCCCTCACCTGAACAGCATGCAAAAGATTTGGAGGCAATGGTTGTTCTGTATAATGCAGGTTTGTTCATCAAGTCATTGAAGTGTGAAATTAACCAGGAGGAAGTTACCTTCTTTAAATATTCTCATCTTTAAGGACAGGTAAATCATTCTGCCCAATAAACTGGATGCCATCTGCAAGTGGCTGTAAAAAATTTACTCTAGGTTGATTATTGTCTGGCAACCCAGTAACCTTTTTACTGCACAGGTTTGATTTCCTTGTGCACTTTGTCGCGTTCTGTAGAATGAATTTGTATTGAAAAAATAGTATGGAGACTATTATCTGTAGTTGAGATTGAATTCTATTTTTGTTAACGCTTGGCCAGTTTTTCTGATTAAATACACTTGAAGTTGTACTGGTAGGGATTCATTCCCTATACTCTTGTCCACCCAATCTTCACTAAGATACCCCAGTGACAGTCTCTCTCAGCCCAACACACAGTCAGCAGCTATCCCTAATTGTGGTTCCTTCATCTCTAGATCCCCGCTCAGATCTTCAATCTTCTTTCTGAGAGTCTTCCAATTATTGCCCTCTGCAATAATATCCTTGAGATAGAAAAGCACAATAGAATCCAATAGTCTAACTATACATTGAATTGATAATGTTACTGCAACTCTAAACTCGATAAGGTACTGTAAAGCAATGTTTTTTATTATAGTAAATCCTAGGGAATTATATAGTGGGGGATTCGGCTGTCTAACACTCAGTTGACACCTCTTTGATGAAATGGCAGCCGTTGCCATTGAATCACCCATCCTCATCTCAGCAGCGATGGTCTTCTCCATCCTTGGTTAGGATTCTGTCATTGGACATCATCGAGACCTCAAAAGAAAAGAGTAGGAAAATGTGTCCCTAATGTTTTCCTCTTGATCCAAGTGAACAAACCATAATTGGCTTGTGACCTGCTTAGGTAATGGGATATATTACCCAATATGGCAGGTCCCTCACCAACTAATCAATTTGCTAGTTGCAGGCAACATCACTCGCCTTGCAACTTACTATTCATTCCCAATCAGTTGGTGATGAAACCTGACCAATTCCAATTGATAAACCTGATAGTTAATCACTATCAGATGCCCCTATTCTGTCAGCAACTCCACCTGATGAGATCTTAAGTATTCATCCGTATTGATCCCTGATGGATATGCCCAGGCAAATATCTCAAAATTCCCCAAGCATAGTTCCTCCAAAACTTGGGTCAACCATTTTCTGACTCACTTTGCCTTAGGGAATTTTCCCCTAGCGATAAAAGGTAATCTAGCAGGCTGGGAATATGAGAAAAAAATCCCAACACATCCCCCCTCTTGCCTATATGTCCAGCGAGAAAAGGACCGGGGCATGAGAACACCACTTTGGACACCTGGTCAAATACTTCATTGGTTCAAATGAGTACACTTGCCAATACTCAACGCTTCTTGGGATGACCTTTGGCATATGGCGTTCTTCCTCTAACTCCTTGCTACCATCTTCTCAGAGCGCGGTCCCCATGACCTGCTGTCGTGCCAGGATGATCAATTTATTTGTGATGATATCAGTCCAGGGATCCAGTTTTCCCCCATCAGGGTATATGACATGCTGTCATACGCAGGATTCTAGGTCCGGCGTCCTTGATTTCCTGATTTTCTCCTTGTCTTAGACATGAGACTCTTGCCATCAATGTTTGTTTTGTGGCTTAATTAAGAATACTTATTTCTTATTCGCCCATGTTATTTCTTCATAACCTCTTGGCATAAGTCATTCTTAATTCTTCCCTTGGAGAGCTTATCTCATTAATTTTGAGATTAGTTTCTCCTAAATTGGAGCTTAATGGATTATATAGTGCATAATGTCAACTTCTATATAAGTCCAACATCACCTCTTTTGTCCATCTCATATGTTGAATTCTGAGTCTCACTACCAGCAGCTCCTCAATAGTCTGTCTGATCCATACCTCTGTCTCTTCCAGCAGATGAGTTAAGAGCTCAACAGAACCTCTTTTATAGTCCTTCCAGGACTCATACGCCTAGTCTGGCACAAGCGGTTAGTTCTTCCATCAAATTACTGGAAACGGTAACTAATCCCTCCAAAACCAGATGGGCTATCATTTTAAACAACTCTCAACTGACTCTTCCTCTGCCATCAATTCCAAAGTTGGACTTTTAAACTCTCCTGGATTTGGTTCCTTTCGCTGATGCTCCAACCATCATAGATGCTCCAGAGATTATGCCGGTTGCTCTGGATCATTCATTTCTGGCTGGGTTGGACATGGTCTCTGAGTTACTCTTCTGACTTGGTCAATTTTGCAAACCCATTGTTCTGGTCTCCGAGATCTCAATTGGTAAAAGTATTCACTTCAAGCTCCCCTACGCTGAACTCCAGGCCCAAGTCACTGAGGCTTTGACTTTAGTGCTGAACCCATATGAGCTTGATAATCTTCTGGATCAGGATACTGCCACATATGCTCTTCGCTTTGCTGGCCAACTTCTTTAAGTTGGTCCATGGAGCTTCCATCCTAGCCTGTTTCCACCATTCATTCAGCTTTAGCTTCCACAAAGCCTGTAGTCACCACTTGAAGGTTGCAATCAGCTTTCTGAACAACTAAAACTTCTTTGGTGCTTCCCATTGGTAGCTTCCACTGATGGCATTGATAGGAGGCATGATTCAGCAACCCCCGTCAAGCATCCCTTCTTCATTGCTAGCCCACATGTCTGGTGTCATTGATGAAGCCCGTCGTCAGGTGCTAAGGACTAATCTTCTGGCTCCAGTGCTGTATAAGAATTACTCAGGGTTATTCACTGATTGACTCTTTTTATACTGTTGCTTTACTCCCCATTCTGGGGTTTCACAATTGGCTTCCTCCGACATCTCAATTTCCCTTCCCCTAGTCACTTTTTCTCAGGGCTCAGAATCCACTCAATAAACATGGTTTTGTGTAGGTCTTGCCCTCGCTAGTGTTCAATTGCATATCAATTTTGACATGATGTTCATTACTACTACGATCCATCCTCCCTCTCCCAAGAGGTGACATAGGCGGAATCATCCCTGTACTGAGGACAATCAATAAAAATAAAAACTATAAAATATATCGGCTTTTTTCTCTATGAGGTTTATAATATTTTTTCCAATACCTTCTAGCAAATTTTTATCTTTATTCTTCTTTTTCCTATGGGACTTGACCTTGTTTTAATTCAGAGGTCCATCTTTTCCCCCAAACTGGGTCCTGGGTACTTAAATCTACCAGTTTTCCATGGTTCAGAGGTCCTTTTTTTGGACTTAACCATCTAGATTGTTCAGAGGTCCTTTTTTTGGACTTGACCTAATCATCAGGACATGAAAAACTTATGGTTCATCGGTCCTTCAGTAACTCTTTCTATTTTTTCCATTGATCCAAATCTTTAGATACTTAGCATGGACCCGATTCACAACTCTTCCATCCAAGAGATTCTTAATGGAGTAAGCATCAGTCGCCATCTTGGTGGTTACTTTAAAAAGACCCAACCACAATTCATTTAAATTGTTTCTTCGTCCAAAACCATTCTTATTGCAATAGGCAACTCTTTCCCTTATTTATATTCTTCTAATGCCAGTCAGTTCTTATCATCTGTTGATTTCGCTCATATCCTTTTCTTCAAGGTTGTATCAAATGCTTTCAATTGCATATCAATCAAGATACTTGTCAGTCAGTTCAAGTATTGCTCAGTACTTATCGCTGACTTAGGTTCCACCACCAGATATAAAATCAACGGCAACGCGGCCTTTCTTCCATATAACAATTTAAATGGTGTCTTTCCTGTCACCATATGATGACTAATGTTGTAGGCAAACATCACCAAGCTCAGGTGCATTCCACACGCAGAAGTTCTCCCTGCGACTAGCTTCCTTAGCATCACAGCCAGCGTCCCATTGACCTGTTCTACCATTCTTTTCATCTCTGGCTAGTATGGTACTGACATGACTCATCAGATCCCCATTATTTCGTTTAACCTCAGGATCACATGAGACATGAAGTTTGTCCCATTGTCGCTCAGAAGGACCTGCAGACATCCATGCCAGTATACCACATGATCCAGGATGAATCTCGCAGTACTGGTTATGTCTACTATGGTTAGGGCCTTCATCTCGACCCATCTCATCAGATGATCAATAGCAACTATCTGTACTTGACTCCCCCTGTGCTCATTGTCAGAAATCCCATCACGTCGATGGACACTGTGTGCCAGGAAAATCCAGGGCGGACCAGTTGGTATCCAGTTGTATTCTTGTGTGGTTTGTGCAACTGGCACTCCACGCAACAAGCCATATGATCTGCAACATTGTAGTTGCTCGATTCCCAGTGATAATACTGGCGAAAATGGTCAGTTGTTTCCTCAGTCCTCAATTCCTGACAAACTTGTAAGCTGCTTGTACTATCGCTGCTCTTTCTGACGGTTTAGGGAATAATAACCACTTCCCATTGATTGTCTAGAATACTTGTCCATCCATAGTCTTGGTGTTTTCCATTACTTTCCAAAGCGCACCTTGAATTTCTTGGGGCTCATCCCCAATTTTTCCTTTGACCATTCTCTGGAATAGCTCATCCACCTGCTGGTATACCAACTGGACCATTGGCAACTGCAATAAGCCATCCACATTCTGATGAGAAGCCTAAGATTAGTGGACTAACTTATAATTGTAAGCCTGAAGATGAAGTGCCCATCAGGCCAGTCGTCCTTCAGGTTGTCTTAGATTGTGTCGACAATGCAGCAAAGAGTGGTCTGTTACCACCTTAAAGTGCATTCCATGGAAGTACACCTGAAACTGCTTACATGTGTAAATGACCACAAGGCATTCCCTCTCAGTCACAGTGTAGTTTCTCTCAGCGGCTGAGAGTGTCTGGCTCACATACACCAACAGATGTTTGTCCCCAAGTTCATCTACTTGGCTCAGTACAGCGCTGATTGCTGTCAATAAGCATTGATTTGAATGATAAACTCTTAATCAAAATTTGGATATTTTTAGAATTGGTGAATTTATCAAACACCGGCGTAACTCATTGAAGGAGTCCTGGGCCTCTTCATTCCATACAAATCCTTCTTTTGGATCCTTTAATAAATGGAATAATGGCTTGGCTATTTGGGTGAAGTCCCAAATAAATTTTCTGTAGTATCCGACCATCCCAAGTAAAACCTGGATGTCTTGGACACTCTTCAGTACAGCCATACGCTCTATAGCTGCTATCTTCTGGGTTTGCGGCTACAAACCACTTGTGTTGATTATTAATACCAGGTATTCCAACTCTTTCTTGAAGTGGCACTTCCTTGGCTTTATCTTTAAGTTAGCCGCGGACAGTTGCTTATATACTTCGTCCAAGTGGTGGAGGTGATCAGGTAACGTTCTACTGAACACGTTGATACCGTCCAGATATACCAGGATGTATGACAACTTCAAGTCACTTAGTATCTCATTAAGTGGCCCTCTGAAACGTTGCAGGCGCATTACAGAGACCCTGGGGCATCCTCGTTGGTTGGTATAGCCCCTGCGTGGTAATAATCGCGCATTTTTCTTGGTCTTACTTTGGAAAGTCAATCTGCTAATATCCCAAGATTAGATCCATCATGGAGAAATATTTCACTTCTCCTAAACGATCTAGTGCATCGTCGATCCTCAGTAGGGATATGAATCCTTCTTTGTAATTTTGTTCAGCCTTTGGTAGTCAATCACCACCCAATCTGATCCATCCTTCTTCTTCACGATCAGAATTGGACTCACCCTGGGACTTGATGACGGAACTAGAAGCCCATGCTTCACAAGTTTGCTAATTTCATCCTCCACTACTGCTTCAGCGGCTTTTGAACTTCAGACTTGTCTCATTCTTATTGGTAAATTTTTCCTGGTGTCAACCTTGTGATCACATCTCATGCGCATCCCAAATCGTGGTCATCCTGAGTGAACACTTCCCAATATTTATTGAATAGTTTGAGCACCTCCATCTGCTGGCCTTCCAGAAGATCAGTGAGCTTCTCTCAATCAACCAATAGGTTGATACTTTTGGCTCCTCCAGTCAGTAATCCCATTTCTTCCAGATTGGCAGATTTTCCCCAGTATTGACCATGTGAATCACATCTCTTGTGCATCCTGAATCATAATTTTTTTGGGTGAATATTCTCCAATACTTTTTGACAATTCAAGCACCTCCACTTGCTGGCCTTCTGACAGATCATCTTGTTACTTCTGATCAACCAATAGGTTGATGCTCTCAGTTACCCTGGCCGATAATTTCATCTCATCATGAGTGGAATTTCCTCTTTTTGGCCGTCAGAATTTCTCATCGTTACTTAGGTACTAAACTCATAGACCATAAAATTTATATTTTATATGTTTTATATATTTTTTGTATTTTCTTTTGCAAAGTGACTTGCAACCTACAAAAAAGCTCAGAGGTCCTTCTTTTCCCCTTTATCCAAACTGGGTCCTGGGTACTTAAACCTACCAATTATCATGGTTCAAAATCTTATTCTCTTAAGAATTAACCAACCATTTGGTTAAGTGGTCCTCTTCTTGGACTTGACCAAAATCTCAGGACATAACCATTTAATGGTTCATAGGTCCGCTAAATCATTGCAAAAATATTCTTAGGCTTAATACATCTGATTAGCTTTGACCTTTCTCACTATACAGCCAGCAGCGCTGTCTCTTCATGTGTAGGCTATTCTTGCCAACTTTGGCAATACTCTTAATTATTAGCCCTTTAATCCCGTATGGTTATTCGTCCAACAGGTCCCAATTTCATTTCTTATTTCGGCAACTGATGCTTTGGATCCTCATATTTCATCAGCCAACAGTATTGTCTGATTGTCGAGATCATTTTTCTCCTGAAAACGATTTTCCGCCTTCATGTCTATCCTTAATTACACATGTCATTCTGGCCTCATTAGCTTCATATAATTCCTCCTGAATTGATGAACTCGTCTCCAGCAACTTCTGACCAGTGATTGAGTGTTACTGATTAAAATAAATTTTCTCCACTGTCTTGGATTAATCATTTTCATTTTTGCCTTCATCTCTTCATTGGTATGGCAATCCAATTCTCCTGATTGATTGCTTCTATTTCATCCATTGCCTCATCTAAACAATCTCTACTCAGGATTATTTAAAACACGCACAATTTCAACCTGAGTTGATCCTGCTGATACTCTTCATCTCAAGTAGATGTCCGGTGGAACTAGTTTCCTTGCAGCACTAGATAGTTCCATATCTAGGATGCAAGTACTTTTCCCTGAACATGAGTATCTTCATTTTGCTTCACTCGGAGCTCCACTGCTGAGCTGGGTGAACGCCACTGAATGTGATCCTCTTCACATTCTATCTTCATTACTTCCTACAGTAACTTATTTCCAAAATTGGAAACATCTTCCTAGAACATCATTTTCTATATACTTCAACTCAACTACCAATGTAGAGAGCACCAACTTGTAAAAACTTACTTTATGGTGAATATTGACTGGCAACCCAGTAACCTTTTTACTGCACAGGTTTGATTTCCTTGTGCACTTCATCGCGTTGTGTAGAATGTATTATGAATTGAAAAAATAGTATGAAGAATATTATCTGTAGTTGAGATTGAACTTTATTTTTGTCCAACGCATGGCCAGTATTTCTGATTAAATACACTTGAAGTTGTACTGGTAGGGATTCATTCCCTATACTCTTGTCCACCCAATCTTCACTAAAATAACCCCAGTGACAGTCTCTCTCAGCCCAACACACAGTTGGCAGCTATCCCTGATTATGGCTCCTTCATCTCTAGATCCCCGCTCAGATCTTCAATCTTCTTTCTGAGAGTCTTCCAATTATTGCCCTCTGCAATAATATCCTTGAGATAGAAAAGCACAATAGAAGCTGATAGTCTAACTATACACCGAATTGATAATGTTACTGTAACTCTAAACTCGGTAAAGTACTGTAAAGCACTGGTTTTTATTATAGTAAATCTTAGGTGTTATATAGTGGGGGATTCGGCTGTCTAATGCTCAGTTGACAACTCTTCAACGAAACGGCAGCCGTTGCCATTGAATCACCCATCTTCATCTCAGCAGCGATGGTCTTCTCCATCCTAGCTAGGATTCTGTCATTGGACATCCTCGAGACCTCAAAAGAAAAGAGTAGGAAAATGTGTCCCTAATGTTTTCCTCTCGATCCAAGTAAACCAACCATAATTGGCTAGCGACCTGCTTAGTTAATGTGACTTACTACCCAATATGGCAGGTCCCTCACCAACCAATCATAGTGTTAGTTGCAGGCGGCATCACTCGCCTTGAAACTTACTATTTATTACCAATTAGTCAGTGATGAAACCTGACCAATCCCAATTGGTAAACCTGATAGTTAATCACTATTAGATGCCCCTATTTCGTCAGCAACTCCACCTGGTGAGATCTTAAATATTCATCCGGATCAATCCCTGATGGATGTGACCAGGCGAATATCTCAAAATCCCCCAAACATAGTTTCTCCAAAATTCTGGCCAACCAATCTCCAATTCACTTCGCCTTAGGGAAATTTCCCCTAGCAATACCAGGTAATCTAGCAGGCTGAGAATATGGCAAAAATTCCAACAGTGGTTAACTCTGACAACTCAGAAGAACTGAAGATCCTGGGGTTCAATAATTTTTCCAAATTTTTTCCCTTGCATCCTTGCAGTTTGCCATACCACTGCATCTATTCATGGGAAAAAACGTTCCCTTCCGGAGGACGCCTGAATACCTTTGGGCATTTGATTCAATCAAGGAGTTATTCTTGTTGCCTCCCGTCCTCAAGCATGTGGACCCCTCCAGACCCTACATTGTAGTGTGTGATGCGTCTTCCGCCATGTTAGGGTCTGTCCTGCTTCAAGAGCACTACGGGTTGGAACAACCAATTGCATAATTTTCACACAAGTTTTCCTACACAGAGCAATCCTGGGTTAATTATGACAAGGAGTTGACAGCTATGGCGTGGGCATTGACCACTAGTGAAATCTCTTGCTGGGTGCTCAACATGAGTTGACTGTGCGTATGGACCACCAAGCTCTCCTATATTTCAAGCAAACAGCAGAAGTTGTCATTCCAAAAGGCTCAAACCTACTGAGACTTGTGTATCCTTGATCTAAAAACTAGTATATGAAGGGAGCACTGAACATACTTCCCGACTTTTTGAGTCATAATCCCGCACTTTGCCTAGCTGAATTAAATGAGGCAGACCTCATCACAGTTATTTACGCCAACTAAAATCTTGGCCATCACTCCCCCCATGCTTTCAGTAGCGGATTTAGGTCCAGATGCGCCCTTAGTCTCGCAGGTCTTAACAGCTCAGATGGCATGTGCAGAAAGGGTGGAACTTTTGGTGCGGTTATCACTTCCAACTCCCAAGCATTCACTCTATTTTCTGGCCTAGTAGATTATTCAAATTGGCCGCGTTTGTGGGTACATCCCCTCCTCTGAGATGAAGTCATCCAAGCTCATCACAATCCGTCCACATTTGGTCAGCTGGGGAACAAGAAATGCATCAATTTAGTTAAGCATATATTCACCTGGCCAGGCCTTCAAAGGATGTTCCAGCATGGATCTTTAACTGCTTAACTATGTGAAGTCCTAAATCAGATGGTCTGGTAAGAATGGCCTCCCCACCTTTTGCAGCAGGCAGAGGGGCTGTTGACAAAGTTGGTGTCAGTTGACTTTTTTGTTGAGCTACAAGATCTATTGGTTTCACAGTAGTCATGGTGGTCGTAGAGTGCTTCACCAAATTTGCCTTTTATATCCCTTGCTCATCCACCATTACCTCAGAGGAGACCGCCCGCCTGTTCCTGAGGCACATGTCTTCTTTGTTTGGCTCCCGTAGGAAATCATCAATGACCACAGGACCCAATTTATGGCACAGTTTTGGAACGAACTATTGTATTTTTTGAAAATCGCGCCTGGTCACTCCACTGCGTACCATCCTCAGTCAGATGGTCAAACGGAACAGGTCAACAAAATTTGGAACTATATTTTCTGTGCTACGCTGCAGCCACTCATGATATCTGGGCAGACGACCTATCACTCAAACAGTTTGCGTACAATAATGAGACTCATACATCCACAGGTTTCTCCACATATGAATCTATTCTGGGTTATAATCCATCAATTTTGGTTGGAAGGACTTCACCCATGAGCACTGGCTGCAGCCGACCATGCTTAGCACATTTGTGTCGCCCATTCCTTGGTTTGGGAACACTTGACCAAGGCCATTAACGATTATAAACGTTTTGTGGATTGAAAGCGTCTCCTGGCGCATGAGATAAAGGTATGTTCGCGCGTCATGTTGGACACAGCACTTGCACAAGCAGATGCCTTTGCGTAAGTTTGCGAGCAAATGCACAGGCTACATTTTAGTGGAAGTGGACCTAGGAAATGGCATCTTACGCTTGAAGTTGACAGACCACTGGAAGCAACATCCTGTCTTCCATGACTTGCAGTTGTTCCCATTCAAGTGAGAAATCTCACCAGAACCTGAGCTCATTGTGATTGAGGGAATGGAGGAAGCTGAAGTTGACGCCAATTTTGCTTCCCACCGCCCATGCAGATCAGTTCATATTTAAGTTGCTTGGAAGGGCTACCCGGCCTATGAAAATAGCCTATATATGACTCCTGGGACTTTGCAAACTGTTAGGAGCTTGTTGAGGCCTTTCATGAACCCTCCCAAATGCTCCCCACCCTACACAAAAGATGGTGACACTGATAATGATCAAGTTACTCAAGGCCCATAAGAACGTGGCCCTCTCCAAGTTTCCTGGTGGTGGCACTCTTCTTTAGGAAAAAATGATAATGTAAGTCTAAGGGAGCATTCCTTACATTTTGTTTGGGTGTTTTACATTTTCCTTCTAAAAAAACGTCTGAAGAGGCTAGCCGCCCCCCTCATCTTCCAGGGTGACCTCGCCCATGTGGTGGACAAGCGGTGGGTTATGGCTTACTCTTTATAAATTCCGCCACCTATCCCTGTACTAACAATTGGGGAATTGCTAAGTCAGATTGAAGAAATCTACATTGAACTTTTGGCAGATAGGACCAGCATGGGATGGATGAGTCAAGTCTCCCTCTAGGCTGACTTTGAGTTTGGTAAAATAGCTGACAGCATCAAATTT
This sequence comes from Massospora cicadina, assembly GCA_022478985.1. Lineage (NCBI taxonomy): Eukaryota > Fungi > Entomophthoromycota > Entomophthoromycetes > Entomophthorales > Entomophthoraceae > Massospora > Massospora cicadina. Next base: position 24,310 of record JAKSZP010017233.1, on the reverse strand, counting down.
TCCCCATTGGAATTGTAACCTCAATCCGCTGAACCCCACATGGCCAAACAGGCATTAAAGCAATCAGGTGCGGGCGGGTTGGGAATCCCAAACCTGTTCCCAACCACTTAAGACCATCCTTATGTGGGATGGCCAGGGAGTCTACCATTACCCATTGAGTGAGTCACTCCACTCAACTCAGCGCAATCATGGCAAAACTTCAATTTGGGCGCCTGAGGACAAATCAATGATGACGTGGCCTGCCGCTGACACTTTTGGAGTTAAAATTGTGAACAACTTTCACTGTTGAAGCTCCATCATTTTAGGTCATAAACTTGAGGAACCAATGCCCTGCATCCCAGAGTTATTCTCAAATTGCCCAGGCATATAAAGGAGTTATACCTCACAGGGACAAATAATGGTCAATTTCCTTTATTATATCAAATAGAAACTTCTATGCACCAAACCCATATTTTTTAGTTAAAATCGTTCTTTCCAGTAAACAGAAAAATCCACCAATATGGAATTCTGGGGTATACAATGACTGGGACATCGCTGCCATGTTGGTGACCATGTTGCCTTTCACAGTTATTTGGGCCTACCATGTCCATGACTTCCTGAACTTTTCTCCAATTGCTGAAGCAATTTGCCACCTTGATCTCAGCTTTTGTGGAAAAATTATCACCACTCCAGGCTAAAATCTGCACTCTCGCCAATGGCTCCATCCCAAGTCCCCCATGTGGAAATCTACACCCATCAATATGATCCAACATTTACTATACCCAGGACTATAGGAACAGGAGCTGCGACATACTGGCTTTTTTAGGTTGCTTTTCACTTTTGTGGCAAACCGGCACTTGTTGTTCACCTACCTCTAAGCCTATCTAAACGTCGTTTGAGCAGCAGTGCCTCTGGTATTCTAACTTGCCTTCTGGGTACTTTTTCATCTTGACTGGCAGGCCAATCAAAACTTTATCTGCAACTTCCCAGGCATAATCCCAAGAAGCCCAACAGTCAGTACTTGATGCTGATTTAACCCCACAACAAGTATAGCTCATTTAAAAGGGTGCCAAGTCACTTCTTATATCCCATTTTAGAGTATCCATCCTATGGGAAGTATGGTGAAATATTCTTATTGTATTCAAGCGCAAAAAAAGATATAGAGATAGTGATGAGCCTTTATTACAGTATAAATTAGGCTTTTTATATTATAACTAATATTATAAACCCCAAAATGAAAAGGATAATAAAAAGAGATGGGTGAAATCTGGAAGGAGGGCTCTTAGTCATAAGATACAATCCAGATGGTATGATGGCTTTGTTTAATAATTTTTTAGGGCAAAAATAATGAGTTTTATACCCAAGTCGGATGAGACTGGGGGCACTTAGGTTGATTATGTGGCAGCTTTTTAAATTTATACCCTTTTTGGGTCAGCATAATTTGCTGCCTCGAGTGACACTTCTAGTAGTGGTCTGACTTACTGATGATCCGTCATTTCAATTAGGTAGGAATTATCTTGGGTATCTAAGCCACAGTCTAATCCTTCAGAATTTTCCTAGAGTCAATTTTTGCTGAGCTTCTTGTCAATTCTCTTGTAACTTATTAAGGTAATCTATTTAACCCCTTCTTGGGTTTAGGCATCAATTCAGCTTATGGAGTCAAATGGTCAATATTCTTCCCGTCATGTTTAGAATCATAATATCCAAGATCATCCCCTTCAAGAATATTGGCGGGTGAGTACCAGCGCATGAATTAGCTATAATGAGGTTGATTGTTACTCAAGTTCTAAAAACTTGATTGGGTATTTGCCTCTGTGTTTGTACATAATAAAGTATGGACCATCCTAAATGAAATCTAATTTTCCTCCTCAGAGCGCTACTTGGTTGTGATAATATAGGACTAAGTCTGTGAATCTCAAAGATGGGTAAATTTTGGTGAGTAGCATTTCTGCTTAACCTTCTCTTGTAAATATCTTGATTAATTTTGTCATTGCATCTGACTGAAGTGATATTATCCTCTAAGATAATCTTCTCAGCGCTTTCTAAGACTCTTTGGTATTATTACTAGTAACTACATGAGCTAATAAGGCTGGGATTTTAGGTTCTCTTCCATATAAGGCCTTGAAGGGTGACATTTTTATAAAGCAATAAGAACTTATATGTTAATTCATCAATGCACTTGGGAGGTATTGGTCCCAGTGTTAAAGATCAGTAGTAACCATCTTGCATAGTATTGAGACCAACATCCCATTCTCTCTTTTGACATTCCCATTAGTTGATGGGTTGTAAGGCGCTGAGAATATTTTTTGAATTCCCATGCTCATAGCAAAGATCTTACTAACTCTCGATTAAAGTTATTCCTGTTATTGCATAATAGAACCTGAAGGCATCTGTGCCTAAATATGTTTTGATACAGAAAAGTTTGCAGTGGCCTTAGCGGACTGCTTAAGAATATAAATGGCTTTGACCCACTTAAGAAATGATCAATTCCTACTAGGATATGTTGATTTCCTACTGTGGTTTCAAGTAAAAAGTACTATGAATATAAACTGGTGGTATGAAATGGATGCTGAGGGGTCATGGGCTTATACTTGTACTAGGTCTTATTAGGGGCCTGTTTTTAAAAAGTGATGCAAGCATTTAAAACTTCCACTACATATTTCAAGACTCCTTCCCAATAGTAGCCATCTTTGATCTATTTATATCCTTATTTGTCTCCTCTATGGCCTAATTGTATTGAGGACTTCCATTGTGACTGGTACCCGTTCCTAATATTGCAATAAAAGTAGACGGTTGATTCTAACTTCTTGTAAAGTACCACGTTGAGAACCTTCATATTTTGAGCATGTCATTTAAGCATATTTTGTCCTGTTTTATCTTAATTCTTAGACAAGTCCAGCTTAATGAGTAAGTTATTTAACCATTAAACTTCATCATTGTCAAGATATAGATGGGGCAGTCTAATTCCACTTACAGTATTTTGCAAAATAATGTAAACACATAATAATTACCACAACTTTGCTTTTTTCACAGTTGGCAAAACTTTTATGTCAAATTAACGGCCACTTTGTTTTATTGTTGTCACATTCAGTGAGTAATGAGACATTGCAAGCTACAGACGCGTTAAATTTTGTTTTTTAGAATTAATTAGTTTTTGTAAAAGTAGATTTTATCTTCTTTTTATTTTTAAGATGGATTTTACTCCCAAAAGCGCATTAAAATGTTTTTTTAGTGAACATACGTCAATGACTCAAAGAGATATTGCAAGGAGTGTGGTGTGAGTTTAGGAGCTGTCAACAAGATCTTGAAGCAAAAATAGGATACTGGGACGATTGAAGTGAACATAAAAGGGAAATGTGGAAGGAAAATAAAGACAACAGGAAGTGATGAAGCTTTTTTAATAAGGAAAGTAAATTAAACCCTAGGAAACCCAGCCAAGAACTTCAGCAAGACTTAGCACACACTGGAGTTATTGTTCATGACTCCACCGTATGAAAACGACTTATAGAAGGAGGAAGAAAAACAGTCAGATCTCAAAAAATCAGTTATTGACTGCTGCCATCATGACAAAACGATATGAATGGTCAAAAAGATACGTGAGCTGAAATGTTGAAGATTAGAGAAAAGTGTTGCTCTCAGATGAGAGCCATTTTAGGTACAGGGACAGTGATGTTGTTTTATTAGAAAAAGTAACAAACAAACTTATGACAGCTCTTATTGATCAAATAGTTAAACATCCGTTAAAGAAGGTGTTCTGAGGCTGCTTTTCTTATAAAGGTACTGGATGCCTTGTGCCGATCAAAGGCATGATGAACTCAAAAAATACAGAGACTTTCTAGAACACAGATTAGAAGCTGAACTAAGAAAAGTTGATGCCAACGGGCAAGCAATTTTCAGCAAGATTAAGCTCCATGTCACGTGTCTAAAATCATGATTAAATATTTCAGAACAAAAAGATATCATGCCTTTAATGGCCAGGAAACTCACTGGTCCTTAATCTGATTGAAAATCTGTGGGCTATTGTAAAAGCTAGACTTTGTAAAATAGATTTAACAACAAAAACAAAACTGAAAAAGGCTGTGATCCACACATGGTTTTAAGATTAACATATATCAGAAAACTGTAAAAAAACTTTTTGATTTTATGCCAAAAAGAGTTTATGAAGTTATAAAAGCCAAGGGAGGACATATTTCCTATTGAAATTATTTAAATTGTATTCCTTTCTTTTTCTTTGTCTATACTTAATAAATGTTGTTTTTTTCAAACTATCACTTGTGTTCACATTAATTCGCACAGTACTGTATGTTTGTATATGTTTCATTCCACCTTGGCGAACAAAATTCATGTCGTAGTGATGAAGCTTGATAGACTTTCTATCTAGACTTACTGTTAGATTTTTCATGTCTTATAGCTACTTTAGGGAAGCGTTCTCTGTCACAACTGTAAAAGTTTGTACTATACAATAAGTGCTAAAAATGTTTCACCACCAAAAGAGAAGCTAAGCGCTCTTTAGGACACTATAGTTTCGCTCAGCTTTAAAAGCGTTTTGCTATAAAATGACACCAGATGGTCAATGCCAATATCATCTAGTTGAAAAAGGATCGCGCATATGGCTAAAATTGAGGAGTCAGTGAACATGTTGAATGGGTTATTGTATTATGGATATCACTAGATTGATCATCTTTCAACAAACACTTATTTGTTTTGAATGCAGTTCTTTACTCAAACCTTATATAAAAAGGTTTTGGGAAAGAATCTTGCTAAGAGGTTCGATGAGTTGAGAGAAGTTATGGATAAATTGATGGTAATATTCCTTTATTCCTAAGAACCTCTGTATGTCTCAAAGGCTTTTTGGCTTAAGCATCTTGGAGATTGCTTCAAATTTATAAATACAAGGGTTGAATCCCTTCCTGCAATATGACATGTCCTAGAATTTAAGACCTGCTGAAATGTACACTTAGCAGCTTTTTGTTTAATAGTATTCTCTCTCAGTCATCTAAACACTGACTTGAGGTGGTCTAGATGTTTGGTGAAGGTTTTTAAAAAACACCGTATGTCATCTAGGTAAACAATCATATAGTTGAGTTCAAGGTCTTGAATGATGTTATCCATCACCCATTGGAATGAGGTGAGAGCATTTTATAATCCCTGTGGGAGATGGGTAGGTTGGAATAGTTCTTCCATGCATATCAACGCACATTTTTTGGTCTTCAGGCGTAAAATCCATCTGCCAATAACTTCTGGCGAGGTCCATTGCACAGAAGAAATTTGATCCAGAGAGTAAGGCCAGGGCATCGTTAATCCAAGGAATTGAATAATTGTCCTTCTTATTGAGGCTGTTTAGCTTCCAGTAATCCATCACTACTTTGCAACCACTGTTTTTGTTCTTTATAAGTAACAGCAGGGACGACTATGGAGTTTGGGAGAGCACAAGTAATCCAGAATCCGATAATTGCTTAGGCTCAGTCTTCATGTATTGCTCCTCTACCTTCAACTTCATATAAGGCTTTAATCTGATAGTTGTTGTAGCTCTTACGTTGATACTATGTATAGTCATTTATGTGACCATAGTCAACATCTGATGTGGATAAAGTACCCTGATGAGACAGGTAATTGATGAAATTTTTTAATTTCCTCCTGATTTAACTTATTAACTAATTTGTACTTGAGGGATAGCGCAATTTAAATTGTTGATGGGTAGGCCAAAATCAGGTGAGTACCAATAATATGTACCTTTTCAATTTCATCAATAGAAAGTAAATAACCATTCCTGTTTTTTTGATGCTTTATGACTAGTATATAATTGTAGTTAAGTTCTTAATTAATATCTCAAAGGGCCACTGATAGGCTGGATTGAGGACTCCTGGAAAAACTCTAGTTCAAACCTACTTACTCCATTAACACTTGTAATGTGTTAGGAAGGCAGTGTGCTAGGAGAAATTGGCTTCTGAATGTGGTTGCTTCAGCATCCACAACAGTATGAAAAGACTACTTAGCTGCGCCTCTTCAGAATTGGGTGGGGGAGATTGGAGAGGTGTCTTTATCATAGGTGAGTTGGTGTTTCCAATAATTTTGGACTGATCTAAAATCAAAGAGTTCCCATATCCTTAAGCCCATCAAAAGTGCCCCTTGAGTGCTATCCACTTTTTGGAAACACAAAACTTGCAGGTTTTTAATATAAAGTTGGCAAATTAAATGACAAAACAGACGTTTTGGGGATATGGGTTTATTGGAATAAATTAAATAATAACCAAGCACCCTACTTAAGGTAACATGTTGTGTTTTAAGCTTAAAGGGTGAAGAGAGGCTACTAAGCTTAACTGCAGTATTAGAGAATAAACTAAAATCAGTAACCAGTATTTAATAGTTTTAATCCCCCAATTCTCTTAACAGTATCAGCTGACAGTTCCAAGCCATTTTTGGGCCAAATCTCCAAATTTCGAATGTCTAAATTTGCCTTCTTGGGTTCAGAATGGAGTGTCAGGTTTGATCCCCATTTTTGGTTTTTTTTAAGAATTTTCTTATTGATTTGACTTACTAAGTAAGTTGTCCCCACTCAGGTTGACTTCTGATTGAGTCCTTTGTTGGAGACAGGCAATAGTAACCCTAGATGGAGAGCTTCTTGTTTTAAAAAATATAAACAATTTTGTTTGCTTTTTTAAATAAATCTGCAGATTCTGAATTTTGATTGGGTTTGGGATGATGGGCGGATGTGAAAAAGGTACGGGGAGAACAGGGAGGGGCGGCGGCCACCCATCTTTTATCTGGGGTGTGCCCTAGGTCTGAGATTTGGGTGAGGGGCATGGCATGGAGTTTGACCATTTTTGGTCCTAAAGGGATTTACATCCCTTTCCAGCCTGATAACTGGAGCCAAAAGCCTTGTATAATGTATAGCAAGCAGTGTGAGAATATACGCAGGGTTATGTTGGTGGAAGCCACTCACTTTTGTCCCAGGTTGTTATCTACCTCCTCATTGCATAAAGTGGAATGACCTCTATTGCATCTACTGAGTTGGGTAGCGTTTTTGTGTTGCTCACAGAGGTAGAATATCTCAAAGGTAAAGAAGAATACAGGGTACTTAACCAGACAAGAGAAATACTTCTTGCTGGAGCTTTTAATTGTTCAGGAGAAGAGGAACTTCATAGTTGTGGAGTAATAAATATCCTTCTTTCAGATTAATAAGTTTTTCATATTTGATCATAAATTGCGTCCCATTGAGAATATAATATTGATGTTGTCAAAGCCACAGTGGGTGCTGTAATAGTAATTTACCTTCTTGTAAAGCAGTGATGATTATGAACCCATCACCTTGATGTTGAACACTGGCAGTTTTTTATCTTAAGTGTATTCTAGGTCTAGTAAGAGCTTGATCTTCTTGATGAGTCAGTTAGACACAGCTTATATAGGTGATCACATATCCAAGATAGCCACAAATAAGACCTTTTTTACCACTTTCACTTAGATGATAGTTCCTCTAAACTTTAGTGGAAGGGTATACACCCTTGAGGTGGAACGTTGCAATAAGTTTTTAGGCAGTCTATGGGCACTTCTTCTTGAATTCCAGCAGACTGTGGATGTTTGTATGGGAGATCAACAGGGCAAGGTACTGATCAGCATCGCTGGACTTATCAATTATTAGGGGTCACCCTAAAGCCTGAGTGAGGTAAGTGCCTTCAGAACCTAGTGTCATCTATATTTTCAGCATTCAAATGGTCCAGAATGAAGAGCTCAGAAGGTGAACCTAAAGTGTAATAACCTGTGTCCTCGACTCCTATCGCAGGTGAGAATGCAACTAATGAATCTGGTCATTCCTTGACCTCTTTGATGGGTGCAATTAATCCCAAAACTGGTGGTGGTACTGTAAACCAGAGCACAGTGGATGGGAGAGAACGAGGCCCTTTTTAGGCGAGGGAAAGAGCAATAATTACCAGTAAAATCATGGTAATGTCATGCATAATTATTTTTAGACCTGCTAAATCAGAGGATCTTGTTTGTGAAGATAACAACACCGCCAAAAATTCATATGAAATACGACCCCTTTTTATACCTTTGGGGTCCAAAATATTTTGAGTTCTGCTAGTGACTAAACAATGAGCCAACACAATTATGCTGGCTGAGGTTTAGATTGAATATTGCAAAATCTGCAATAAACTAATTTTAAGAGCAACTCAAAGCCATGATATGAGGCAAATTGCAGGAGCGCCGTCACTCAAAAAGAAGTCAAGAATGGAAGTACCAAATTTTATATCAACTAATCTCATTGAAGCAACAATGAGCCAAGATCCTGAAACGGGACATAGCACAAAGGCCCCTGAACATCCAATTTCATAGGTAACCACCGCAAGACAGAGCTCATGCATACAAAATTAGCTAAGATGAGTGAAGGGATTAAAGAAGCAGTCAGACCTCATCTGACTAGAGGCTCTTGAAAAATCCTCAATATTGACCCTAAGATCCTAAATATTGAATATCCCATCTTATATTATATCTTAAATTCCCCTCTGAAGTACATAATACTTCATCTTTTTTTATAAAAAAACTTTTCTATAGAATCTTAAGTTTATCCTTTTTTGTTTGAACTTGTGTTGTATCAAGTTAGAAAATTCCAGTAACCAGTTTGTGACTGACCTGTTTGGAAGAAGCCTCTCTCTGTTGAGGATAGATTGGTGCTGATAACGTCAAGGAAGAGGTTGGAAATGTTCTCGTTGAGTCACAAAGGCCAACGTGTGTCAAGAAACTCCAATAGTGTCAATGTGTTTAATATGGAAGTGAACAAGATAACCAAGCGATCAATGCACCAAGGGGTAGCATCAGAGGAGGATTTGCTTAGTCAGAGAGATTGTGATGTTAGCGAACATTGTCTGGTGCCTAATCTGCACAGAGTGGACCACCTGAGCAGCTATTCAGCCTCTAAAGTTAGGCGAGATGAGGTGGCGCGCTGATTACCCCCTTTAGAGTCATCATTGGGTTCGTTTTCAATGCCAGCAAAGTGAGCAATAGCAATGTTTCTCTTTCAAATACTTTGGGTTGGTTGGCTTTAGAGTTAACTGACCCTAAGCCAACATTTCTTTTTCCTGCTCATCAAGGTCAGGGTTCTTCTTAATACACATATTAACGGTATGATTGTTCTTCCTTCATAGTTGCATATTGGCTTTTCCTTCTTCTTAGGCTTCACTTCTTCCAGGGTTTATACTATAGGTTTCATTGAGGCTTTTAATAGGCCTCTGGCTTTTGTATATCAACTACATCGAGCAAGGCTTCTTAAATGTACAAAATGGAAATGAAACTTTGTTTGAAAGATGTGATGTGCATGGCCAGGTTGGGGTTGCTATTTAAACCAGCAACAACCGCAGCTATTGCATTGTCCAATGTAAGCATTTTTGAAGTCAACAGCATTTATGGCTTGCTAAAAAGCGATTGGAGAATTTGGCCAGGGTTTCATTTAAGCATAACGTGATTCTCATGAAGGACTGTTTCATCATATTCAATCTTTTTATAAATAATTTTCGTTGATGAGCGTTTTCTTCCCTTTTTTAAGCTATGCAGTCGTCCATGTGAGATACCTTCACCTCTTGTGCCATGCAGTTTAAGTAATATAAGATATGCTTACCTTTTAATGATCAGTTACACCTTCCATCGCATCTTCCTAAACATAAAGAAAAGATTCAATACTCCCTTCGCCAGGTGTAAAATCGTCCTTAAACGCAAATAAGATAGTAGCCTCCAATCCTTTAACAACATGTACTCTGGGAGCTTCAGTTTTGGTAATCTCAGTTCTTGCATCACTCTTTAAACTTGATGTTCTAGTTGACATATTTATTATTGTAGAGGATTGAGATGTTGCTCCATTTCCTTGAGGGTGGTCTTGACTTAACATCCAGAAAGTTTATTCTCTTTTTAATAATGACTCTATCACTTTCCTAATTCTTACCCTGGATGTCCAGATCATGAATTTATTGGTAAGCGGATGAGCGGTATGTTCAAAATAGCTTGTTCTCATCCTCCAATACTACAATGCGCTAATTAAAACCTCCTTCATCTTCTTACATTTGGTGCTCTGATGAGGCTTGTTGGTCTTAGCTTTTAACTCTTCTGCAAAATTATTACAGCGTTTCTCAGCTTCATTAAGGTGGCGATAGACTTGGTTACTGTCTTTAGAAACCCAGCTGATTTCTTCTCACTGGTGCTCTAAGCTGCTGGATTCATCAAAGGTTTATAATTAAAATAAATATAAAGCACTAATAAAAACTGATTTTAGAGAAAATTTTATTAGTACAATAATAGTAAGAAAATGACCCCCCTTGACTTTTGACCATTCAGTTATTAAACTGTACTGAGGGTTGAGGGGAATTCAAGGATAGGTTCAGAATAGCATAGATTAGTCCAAATTAGGAATTATGGGGTAGCAACCTATTGAAATAAAGAATACTTACTTCATTTTGGTTGATTAATGAAGGTAGAATTTTTATTGGCCCAAACTGTACCCATGGGGTAACAATTTTATGAACTTCAGCCAATCCCCAATCAAGTAATTTATTGCACCTTGAGGGACCCTCCCAAGCTTATAAAAGGGGGATGGTCCCTACATAGGAGCTTGAAAGGACCTGGTTGTGGCTGGGGGAGTACCATCCAATAGATGCCCCATGGTCTGTCATGTGGTTGGAGTAATCTGACTGCTTGATTTTGCATTTCATTTCCTGTGAAGGATTCAGAAAAGGTGTTACCCTAAATTGTGGGGTTCCACTGAGAATTGGCCAGGGCCTTTTGGCTGATATCATCACTAATATTATTTAAATCGTTCATAAAGAATCATAAAATTGAAAATAAACGACATTTCCCATTTTTGGCTGAATTTGACCCAACACATTCCTATTTTGCAGCTGTGAGGGCAAACGTCCAACATCACCCCCCTCAAGAATGTTGGGGGGAGAATAGGGCCGTAGGAATTGGCCATGTACCCAGTTGATATTAATCCCAGTAGCCAAAGATTTTATGGAATACTTATCGCCTCTTTTGTAGGTGATGATGAAAGGACCCTCCCAAATTTATATAAGCTTACTGATTCTAGGAGTGATTCAGTTATGATAGTATAATGTCATGTCTGATACTTGGAATGTAGGTAGGGGATTTGGAGCTCATTGGCAGCCTGCCCTTCTTTTGTCACCATTTTTCCTAAATTGGTCATAGCTTTATATTGGAGCTGGATGATGTGCTGAGCCAATCTTCTCATGACTTTCTCAGGTTCCTCAACTCTATAAGAGAATACATCTTTAGCTAAGGGGCATGTATTCCTGATTCCCGCTTATAAAAGATAAGAAATGGATACATTTTTAGAATCTGGTGATAGTTAATCCGATTTGCCATAAGAGCACTGGGTAGGTATTGATCCCAGTGAAGAGGATCTGAGGAGGCCATTTTTTGTAAAATGGAAACCAAGGTTCCATTTTCTCTTTCCATGGTCCCATTTTGTGAAGGGATTATATGGCGCTTAGAAATGTTGCTGGGCTCCCATGGATGTGGCCAGGATTTTGAAAACTCTGTAGGTAAAGTTCTTACCATTATCGCGGAGTAGTACTTGGGGACAGCCATGACGTTTGAAATTGTTTTGATGTAAAAAGGTGGCTGTTACCTTGGTCATTTGGGCAGGAAGAGCCACGGATTCCACCCACTTAGTGAAGTGGTCAATACATATTAGGATAAATTTGTTTACATTAGTAGTCTGACGAAGGAGACCTACTACATCCAAACTGATGGTGTGAATTGTTTCTTGAGGGGTAGTTGGTTGATACTGGTATCTCGACTTGAAACCCAATTGCTTCTTACATGTGGGCAGGCATCTAAGACGTCAACGATAGATTCCATCATTCCATCCCAATAGTACTGATCCTTAATCCACTCATAAATTTCCTTTGCTCATCCATGACCTAGGGTGGAGTGAGCTTCTAAAATAGCAGGTATGCGTTTCAAGAGAAAAAGGTAGGGTAGCCATCTTGTCCCCACCTGCTTATACAACTTTCCATTATCCATTTTGGTGTTGTGGGAATGGCAAGATAGCATCCTCTGTACAGGTCGTACTCATCCTCCCAATCATTGGGGGTCACTAAAAGGTCATGTAACCTCCCCGCCTCACTATTATCCAAATGAAGTACTGGTAGCCAAGTCAACCCATCAACATTCATATAACGGGTTCCTGCTCTGTGTTCAATTTTCATGTCATAATGTTGGAGTTTTAAGGCCCAACAATCCAACCGTCCAGTGTGGTCCTATATGTTCTGTAACAATTTTAAAGAGACATAGTCAGTAACTACATAGAGGTAGCCCCATATAAATAAGGGCGGTAATGTTTTACAGTTAATAAGACAGCAGTTCACTACTTCTCTTTGACCTGTAGTTGAGCTCAGCCTAAAAAATCTCGCTGAAATATGAAACTGGGTAGTCACTAAAATTAAATCCCTTTGAGCCAAGATAGTCCCAACGGCATAATCAGAGGCATTGGTAAATAACATTAGAGATTTTCCATAGTCAGGGTGACGTATGATAGGGTTTTTCTGTAGCAATTACTTTAGTGTTCCAAATGCGCCTGCCTGTTCTGCACCCCAATAGAAAGGGGTTTTCTTAGCCAGTTGAAGGATGAGGGGCTCACTAAATTGGGCGACCTTAGGGATGAATTGGTGGTTATGCCCATCATTCCCAGAAACACCTGGTTATTCCAAAGGTTTTTGGGTGCAGGCTTTTTTAAAATAGCTTTTACCTTATCTTATAGGAGCCAAATTCCAACTTGTAGATAGCAAGTCCGAAAATTTAAACGTTTCTTGAAGAAAGTGCACTATGAGGGCTTCAAAGTGATGTTGAAAATGCGAGGGCGGCGAAAAAGGTCTTTTTTAATGAGCAAGCTGCTCGTTGAAGGATTTTAGAAAAACCAGATAATTCATAAAATTATACTATCACACAAATTAGCTCAATTTCTGCAAGATGTGGTCTATTACTCGTTGGAATGACACAGGAGCGTTGTACAACCCTTGAGGTAGGTGAGTGTGCTGGAATAAGCCTTCACTGCAAATGAGGGCACATTTTTAATGATCATGGAGAGAAAGGTCCATTATCCAATATCCACTGGCCAAATCCATAGTAGAGAGGAATCTGGAGCCAGAGAGTTTTACAAGGGCATCATCAATGTGGGGATTGGGTAACTATCTTTCTTGGTGAGTTTGTTAATTTTTGTAGTACATAACTACCCGATGACCTCCATTTTTTTAATGTTCAAGAGAGGGAACGCTCAGGGCTTTGGGATAAAAGGAGTAAACCAGCGTCTTGCAGCTTTTCAAGTTCTATCCTCACTTGTTACTCTTTGTCTTTTGACTTTCAGTAGGGCTTAAATCAGATAGGACTGGAATCAAACAACATCAATGTTGTGGCTTTAATCATTTATGTGGCTGTAATCATTGTCAGTTATGAAGAAAATATCTCTATAATTTGATAAGGAACGGACTTTTCAAACTCATCAAGAGTATTTTACTGGATGTAAACGTTAGGCAATGAACACACCAATTATTCAGTGGGTAAGCCCAAATCTAACATAGATCTAATATAGGAATCATGTTGATATCCTCAAGGGAAATTAGCATAGCTTTCCCTATAACCTGATGTTCGTTTACAATGATGTCTTTCGTGGTAAAATTTAACAAGATAATATTGATGAGTCACTGGTAGGCAGGGTCTAGTATACCGGGCAATTTTCAAGGTTCTAAAGAACTTACTCCATCAATTCTAGTTATGTGCATCAGGCAGGTTCAGGGGATTAGCAGAGTAATGTTAATGGCAATCACACGCTATTAACCAGTCTTGATTACTACTCCTCTGAGGCCTAAAATGGAATACCCTCTAATGTGTCACAAAACCTGGCAACATTTTTGTATTGCACACAAAAGCTGTGTAAAATAGAGGAAATGCTGAAGAGGGGTACTCAACTAGACATGAATAACTTTTTCAGTAACCATATTCAAAGATCAGAGGAACTTCAGAATTTATTAGGTAGAGATAACACTATATCATATGATAATACCGACATACTAAATCATAAATTATGTCCCAATAAGCATGTCATAAGTATTATTATCCAAGGCCACAGCGAGGGAAGACAAGCTGAGCTTCTCAATCTGGATATATAAGGAAAAGTAGGCACTGATAGCACGAGTGTTTTTGAAACCTGTGGTTTCAAACTCTTGTAAATCTTCCAGGTCAGGAACCAGCTTAATCTTCTTGATAAGCTTTTAGGAGATAACAATTACTGGGGACTAGTGTCCAAGATGGCCCTTACTCGGAACTTTTATTTAGCAACCTCTACCTTTGTTATAATTCCACCAAATTTAGGGGGAAGAGCTAGAACTTCTTGAAACGGAGACTAAATCATTGTATTAGTGGCCTCAACATATTTATTTGTAAGGGACAGTATCATATAAACATGGTAAATTGGGCGGAACAGTGAAGTAAATCTTGATCAGCATCAATAGCGGTATCAAAAGCCTCCTGATCCCCAGTACTTGGCTAATATTGGTTTCTGCAGGTTCATAGCTTATATACTCCATCAGGGTTTAGCTGATTTTATATACCTACTTTAACAGGGGCTCCTAGGAAAAAATAGCCACCAACCTCATTCTCCTTCAGATTCATCATCAGAGGGGTTGTATATGCACATTGAGGGGATAATGGGAGAGAGGTTGGAGGTAGGCACATAAAATTCACTTGGCTTTTGGGGTGAGACTAACAATGCTAAAGTTCCTGTCCTGATGTCGGGAATTGCTCTTGTGCTGATCCACTATCATTTTACTCATTGGAGCAGGCGTTTTAACTAAAATGGTCGTTGACTTGAGTCCATTATTGACTGACTGAGGGTTTCACATTAGAACCAGTTTTAGAACTGGGCCAGCTAGGGGAGATGCCAGAGGAATAAGGGGTGGCGTCACAAAGGAGCGTGACCTTTGAGGCACCGTGAGAGGGTGCTAGTGGAGCAGGACGGAGTCTCAACTAATGTCATCAGGCGAACTTTGATAGCAGGTGGTGGTAGGGAGCGCTGCCTTGAAACTGGTGGTAAAATTTGACTATCTGGCTTAAAGATCATAAACTCAAGCGGCGAAGAGAGGTTGGGGTTGAGCCACATTGCAGGAGTGGTTTTAGAAAGATAAAAAACACAGGAAGGGCCCTGGAGAAAATCTTAGACTTCTTTGGCGGGGCTACGGTTGAGGAATAATCAATTGATAAGACCTGCCCGTGAAGCACAGCTCCTTGAGAAGCCTTACCGTTATGGATATCTGAAACCTATTGAAGGGCCTCCTTGATATTGCGGACAGTCTGGAAATGGCGTTTCAAAGAGATAAAATGCCTCTCAGGTAAGGATAATAAGCCAGGCCGGTCATATGGCATCAACGGCGCCATCAAGTGTTAGCATTTTGAAGGTTAACAGCATTTGGGCCTATAGGTAGAATCTCTCAACGAAAAATATACCAATTTACACTTTTTAATACTAAAGCACAAAATGGCATCTTTTCTCCTTTGTAAACTCTGCTTTGAGCTAAATTCTTAGATTAGCGCTGCTTTTACTCCTTCCCATGTACTTAGGGTTCCCATATGTTAATTCTGGGAGCAAGTGACTCAACTTCCTCAACTGGAATAATCACCTATTTGTTAAAACTGGAAGTTTGTTTCCTCTATATAGAATATACTCCTTCAGCTCCCTTGTTCAACTGCACAGATTCCTTTTATGTGCGCTGTTAAATTTGTTGATAGTATGATATAATGGGCAATAGTAGTATGAAGACTAAAGTTCTAGCTGATCTGCTAGCCAAAATAGTAATTAGGTCTAACACCAACCTGTTGCTTATCCTAATATTGACTTTATCTAAAATGGTAGGGACTTCTTCCCTATTTCGTCTGGTAGAACTTAGCCTAGAATAAAGTTGAAAGGTTCTTTTTTCTCCTAGTCACGCAGAGTCTGCTCATATCAGCAATAGACAAGAGATAACCTTGTCTAACTTTTTCTAATCACAAGAGCAAACAGACTAAATTATAACTATATATTGAATTTTATATTCAACTAGATCTTCTTCATCATTTAAAGTCAAAGGTATTTTATATGGAATTTGGTGCATAACTCTCCAGTTGGCACCCAAATTGATATTGGAGGTGGTTGCTGATAAAAGCCCTCCAGGGTCGCGCAAAACGATTATCTTCCTTTTTTTAGTACTAGATGGTCTAAACGATTATCTTCCTTATTGTAATATAACCAGGTCTTCTTCACTACTCTACTATGACCTCTGAGCTGAAATGAAGAACGTCTTCCAACTTCTTCGCCCACTCCCATCAAATTATCCTTATTTGATAATAACCTGATTAGGTAAAGGGCTCTTATCTAAAAAGCGCAGATTGTTAACAAGAAAATGGTAACTTGAATGATGCATCATTATAGGCGGCGAGACTTTCCAGCATTGCAAAAACTTCTTAGTCAATTGGTAACTAGACTAATTAACTCCTACAAGACAATTAAGTTATAGATAAAGAACTTGACTCCATAATTCGTTTGTTTAAAGTCAAGAAATATTCCAGGACACTTATCAATTTGGCAATTCATAGTCTGGAAAGATCAATAAATATTTGGTGGAATATTTCAATAATAGTTATTGTATATGTAATCTATAACTTTATCATCCAATAGCGGTATAAACCCTAGTGGTCCAGCAGATTAATTATAATCAATGAAGCTGTGTAATGTGTGCAAAAATTCCAACACATCCCTTTTCTTGACCAGAATATCCGGGGATGAAGATTTTCTAGGGAGCATACCCTGCATGGACTCTGATTGAGTCCACCAGCATGGTTTAAATTAAATTCTTGCAGTCTATCCCTATTTCTTTCTTGATGTGTCTCTAGTTAGTCCTTCTTCTTTGCATATTTAAATTATGTGTCCTCCTCTCTTCTGCCTCAGCAGAGCACAGATCCCACGGCTACATGCTGTTAGTCCTAATTTAAGTTTTTTTTGCCAATGAAAAATTCTGGAAAGCAAGTTTCCCCCAGGTTGTGGTTATATGACACCTTTTTCATTATGAGATTATTCTTAGGTGGCTTCTTTAATTCCTTGTTCCCTATTTTGTACCAGGATGGGCTTCATTTTTAAGGGACTACTCCATGAATTTCCAGCTTAACCCGTCCTGATTCTACCAAAGTGTTTTGCTTCTTTCAGAGCCTCAGGACTACTTGTGGCGGACCCAGTTTCAACCTGAGATGTCCTACTAATACATAAAGGTACATCAACAGATGCTTTTAATGATGATAGATAAAAACATAATATTTATATGTTTTTTGCATTTTTTTATAATTTTATAATTTTTATCATGTGTTATTTGTTTGTAATTTCCTTATGTTATTTTTTTGCAATGAGATAAAACTGTTACTAGGTTTAGAGGTCCATCTTTCCAATCATTACTCTGGTTAGTGGTTCATTTATTTTACTTAACCAGTTATCTTGGTTCAAAGGTTATTTTTATAACTTAAACACCTATCATGTTAAAGTGGCCTTCACCTGGGGCTTGACCAATACAATAATTGATCTTTTTTCTAGATTCATTGGTCCTTTAGGAACAATGCACTTTTTTCTCTCCTAAATCCAATTCTTAAGATATTTTGCATTGACCTGGTTCACTAAATGCTCATCTGCAATGTTCCTAATTGCGTAGGCATCAGTTGCCAACTTGGCAATCACTTCAAATGGACCCAACAAAAAAGCATCCAGCTTTTTTCCCCATCAAAAACCATGGGTGTCGCAATAGGCTACCCTATCCACCACATGGTACTCCTTTATTGCTGGTTGGTTTTTGTCATCCATCAACATTGCTTTAATCCTATTCCTAAGGGCATAAAAAATGCTTGCAATTGCAGTTCAATCATAATGTTGGATAGTCAATTATGAGATTGATTGGTACTCATCTATGGTACTGTCTCTATAAAGGAATGGAAATTGGTGGTAAGGCTGCCCTTCATCCATAAAGCAATACAAACGGCATTTCTTCCTGTCATCGTATGATGACTTATGTTGTATGAAAAGGGTATCCAACGTAGGTAGATTCCCTCAAGCAGAAGTTTTCCTTGCAACCAATTTTCTTAGCATTTTTGCTAGCGTTTCAAAAAAAAACTTTCACCATTCCATTCGCTTCTGGTCTGTTTGGAGCAGATACTACACCTCTGATCCCCATTAAGTCATTAAGCCTTAGGATTACATAGGAAGTTAAATTTGGTTCCATTGTCACTTAAAATTACTTGAGGGCATCTATGCTGGCAAACTACTTGATCAAAATGAACTTCTCTGTGCTTACAGCATTTACTTTTCCCAAGGCTTTGGTTTTGATTCATCTATTAAGATTGTCTATGGCCACTATGATATATTTCGCGCCTCCTGTGCTAATACTCAAGGACCCATCACATCTCCTGACACATTGTGCCATGCAAACCCAGGGCGTACTAGCCTGTATCCCGTTATCTTCCTATAAGCTTTTGGAGTTAGCATTCCACTCAACAGGCAAGGTAGTCAGAGACATCATAACTGATTGATACTCAGTAGTACTGAAAAATACGGTCCATGGTCCTCTTCAGGCCACCATGGCTGAAAACTTAATTTGTGTCTCAGATTATTTCCGCTCATTCTGAAAGCTTCAGGAATAAAAATTATTGTCCATTAATTTTAGTAATTAGTTGTGCATTTCTCATCTTGATGTTATTCATCACTTTCTTCAGCACACATTAATTTCTGAAGTTTATATTAACATTGCCTTCAATAATCTTTTGGAATAGTTCATCTGCTTGATGATAGACAATATGGATTGTAGACAATAATGCTAGTCTATCAGTATTTTGATGCGCTGCTTTTGACCAGTGTAGTTTCTCAAAATCATAGGCTTCTAATTTTAATGCCCATCAGGTCATTCAGCTCTCTAGTTCCTTCAAAATATGGAGCCAACGCATTATTGAGTGGTCTGTCACAAATTATAAATGCGTTCTGTGGATGTATACTCAGAATTGCTTGCACACACATATTACTGCAAGGCATTTGTGTTCCATCATGGTATTATTCCTCTCCGCTGGCATAAGTGTTGACTCACATAGGACACTGGATGTTTGTCCGCATCCTCATCACTTGGCTAAAATGGCTCCAATAGCCGTCAATGATGCATCAGTTTGGATGATGAAACCCTGACCAAAATTTGGGCACTTTAAAACAGAACTGGACACTTATACTAGCATAACACATTATACGACTCCTGGGCTTCTTTGTTCTACATCAATTCTCTTTTCAGATCCTTTAATAAGTGAAATAAAAGCTTTGCAATGTTACAAAATTTCTATATGAATCAGTGTAGTGGACAACCATCTAAATAAATATTCAGATATCTTAAACGCTCTTTAGGATCAACATTTGCATGATTGCCATAATCTTCTGAAACCTGGATTACAGCCCATTGGAGTTGATAACAAACCACGTACTCAAGCTCCTTCTTAAAAATATAAAATTTCTTTGGCTTGACCTTCAAGCTTGCTATTTCCATGTGCTTTATCATTTCTTATAATTTTTCCAAATAGTCTGTGAAGGTCCTACTGAATGCATTTATATCGTCAGGATATAATAAGACACAGGATAACATCAGATCATAAAGAATAGAGACTATTGCTCTTTGGAAGGTGGTTAGCACGCTACACAATCCCTGAGGCATTCAGGTTAAATGATAGAGTCTTTGTACTATATTAAATCACACATTTTTTTGGTCCTCTTTTGGCAAATTAATTTGCCAATATTATAAAAAGTAAGTTCATCGCTGAAAATTATGAAGTTCCCTAGATAATTGAGCTTGTCATTGATCCGTGGAAGTGGATAAAATCCTTATTAGTGATTTTGGTCAGTTGGTGATAATTGATCACTACTTATTTTATCCAGCATTCTTTTTTACTATAAGGATCAGACTCTCCTATTGGCTTGATGACGGAATGAGGAGCCCATGATCAACAAAATTGATAATTTCCTCTCTGACCACATCTTCAGCAGCTCTAGACCTTCATTAAGTATCATCATTATCAGCAAATATACCATTTGTTGACCTTGTGGGTCATGTTCTTTGCAAATCCCAGGTTGTGGTTGTCTTGGGCGAATATCTCCCAATAATTCTCAAGTAGTCAGAGCACCTCTTCTGCTACTGTTTGGTCAATTCAGCCAGCTGCTCTCAATCTATTAAGACATTGAAACTTTCAGCAGTTTCCACCAGAAATACCATTTTGGCTGGCATTCCAAAAACATTGAAAGTTGGTGATCTTTGCTGTCAATATTAAATGGAAAAATGTGAAGACTTGGTTTTTTGCTATATTTATCAATTTCATTCTCAGACTAGATAAAGGCCCGTTTATTTCACCATGTCCTGGCATATCTATTCTGGCTCTACCCAGGGTTTAAACCTTAATTCCTTCATGACCAACGACTTCTCCATATATCTGCTCTGGAATCTTGATAAAAAACTCTATTTTAACGAACACTTGCATCCCAGGCAGTGGTTCTTAGTAATCTATGCTCTCAAGGGTATCCCACGATTTTCCAGGATTTCCTTCAGCATTTCTCTCCATTTTCGACCAACCAACTTATACTGGATGAGGATGATTCCGTCATTTAGAATTAAGTTTACAAAAATGTTTTCCTTAATTTGTGGCAGCTCTCCTTTGCAATGATATACCAAAGGCAGAGACTTCCAAGTAATGGTCAGAGTATTATTATCAAAATTACATTTCACTTTGTATTTTATCAGGAACTCCACCTTGGTTAGGATATCATAATTCTGGTGCACCGACACAATTGTGGGAGCTGATACCACAAATGAATTAAACTGGAGTGGCAGCACGCTGTAACACCACAGGATATTGTCACCTCTGGTCTGACAAGCTGTATTCCTTCTGGTGTTCTAGGGATAGTTTAATCTTCTCTAATTTCACCAATTTGTTCAAATCAATGTTTATGGATGCTCCACTGTCAATAATTAGCCCTCAAATTAATCACAGTTAATGATAAATCCACATAAGTACACTCAGATAATTGTAAGAGGGTATCTACTGAGTGAATTATGGCTTCTTTGCCAAGTTGAGAAAATTAATTAGGTATTCTGTGAGATCAAGGAAAGGTTACCTGAATGCAATAATTGAAATGGATACACTTGCCTCATCTAATCTCGCCTTAAGTAACTTTTTCTGTTCTTGTCATATTTAATCTTGTCCACTAGCTGACGAGCATAAGGTCAAGTTAATTCCTTCATAATTTGGAGTCAATACTCTTCATCTTGGCTCAAGTGATAGCGTTTACGTCCATATTAACAACTTGATATAGTAGTTAGTTGTTTCATTATCCACAAAGAGATCTGAGAAATCTATAGCATCATTTATAGTATTAAAACAACAAATTTAACTTCTGTTGAGAAATCGATATGACTGGATGATAAGCCCTAGATAGTTGTGATGTATTTTTTAGTATTAGCCCATAGCTAATAATAGCTGAATATTTATTAAATCGCCTCAAAAATAGGGAGTTAAGACGATGTCAAATTCTTGAATACTAGATTCTGCCAGACCCTCTCAGCTATGAGGCAAAACAATTAAAAAATATGATAGGGAAGAGCAAATTAAGCTAAAGGCTGGAATATATTTGAAAACATGAATATACAAGCGTGACAAAAAGGCTAAATGCAGGACGGTTTTTAACACCTATGGTGCCCAAACCAAAAGGTGGAGCCACCACGCATCTTTGTTTGCAAGTGGGCAAAACAAAGGGATTATTAGAAATAAAAAAACTAATATGGCACCATAATTAACAGCCTAGGAAGCTATATCAGAAGGTGAGTAAGCTTTGAAAAATTTTGTCTGGTGCCTGCTTTAGCTGGTGGACCATGATGGACAGCATTGGGGTGGGAGCATCAGCAACATGAGGCATAAGGAGGTATAGTTGTGGGTTTTCTTTGTTTATGAGGCCAGCAGTGTCCATCGCTTAAAGTATTGAGCAAGTTGATGCTCAGAAAAAGTGATGAGAGCCAGTATAAAAGTGATTGACTTGATGCACTGGCAGCTTTTGAGATAATCATGGCTAAAAAGAGAAGATTTTGCCATGTCAATACAAGCATATTACTCATATCAAAAGCTATCTCCTCAAATTTCATATTTAGCATCTTACTTAAAATCATGAGGTGAATTTGGGATAAGGATGCCCTCCACAAGGGGCTTTATTACCACATGAAGTTGCTGGCGAAGTAGGGTGTTGGCAGGGGCAGAAGCAGCCTTAACTACCATTTGATTAGTACAATTATAAATGGGAAACCCGTTTTAAGGGTGAAAATGGCGGTACTGAAATTTGGGAGGATCACCAAAAAAATTATCCAAAGCAAAATCTGGCTTGACATGGTTTGGCCGTTCATCCCCATCAATCCATATGAGAGCCTCAAATGGATTGGATTCAGCCAAAGCTGTGCTAGTCACTGAAATTGGGGCGGTTGCAGGAGCTGATTGGCCATGTGCTGTTGATAGCAGCAGCACAGCTGAAACTGAGTCAGCCATTGACTCTGGATTTTTAATCCGGTTTAATTGTTTGAATTTTTTAGAAAAAATTAAATTTTGATTGGCTGCCACCTTGGAAGCAGCACCAGAATTTGCTGAGGTTGGGGGCGGGAGGATTGAGCTCCATTTGAAAACTTTTGTTGAACCAGCTGCTAACCCAACGCCAGAGGAGGAGTGGCATAACCGGTGGAGGTGGAAGCTGTAAGGCACTTGCACTTCAAGTGATCAAGCTCAAAACCCAAGGGGTAAACTGCACGGCCGTTCTCAATGCATGCCCAGATCGGGTGATCAGGGGCAAATCTGATCACCATGAGAGGGGGAGTCGTGAGGTGAGTGTTGTGATGGAATAGGTGGATCATCACGAAGGCTCATGGCCCTGCCAAACGATCTGCTCCATTTGGAACCACAAATTGCAACATGGGTCTGCGCTGTAAATGGCCAAACCCTCCGTGATCTTGTGGCGAAGGCGTTTGGGGGAAAGGTGAGAGGGTAATGTGGTGAAATGGGACAATAAATTGGCCTCATCCATGAGCTAGGTGCAAATGGTAGGAAGAGGAATTTTATTAAAAAATTAATAGAAGTTTAGATGCTGCCATTGCATTAAACTCAGAATGGAAACTGAGGTCAAAATATCCCTTAAAGGGGTGGAAATCAATGAAGCTGGCAGGTTAAACAACGCTGTGGACATCTTGATGATTGCCACTCTTTATATGAGATTAATTTTCCATATTTGACCCAGAGGTTAAAATGAGAATTGCTCTGTAGGAGCACCAAAGGGCTCTGGATCACCGCCTGAGAGCTTATGAGATGATGTGCCAAGTTCTAAGGGGGACATAACGCCCAGTAGCATTAGGAGGGCTAGCAGAGCCAGCCTGAGTGCACTTTGGCAGCGACTGAAAGATGCCATAAGGCGGTGCTTACCACTCAAAGCTGGGGCAGCAGGCGTCAAAAATATCAACATTTGTAAGTTTTGAATCAATTGAACGCATTTCGTGCATTTTATTAAAATTCAATTTGGCTTTGATTTTGATGTCAAAGCGAAAGAGATAGATCCCTTATGACATTCATATATCTGATTAGAATATGGAAAAAGTTTTTGTAAATAACTTAATTTTACAAAAGTGATTTGATCGGTACCCTGATTAAAAAAATAGATATAAAAAGATAAATTTATATTAACTTAAATTAACATATATGAGAGATGAAAAGTTTATATAATTATAATGGTAGTTAGTATATAATTCTGGCTGAGCCTTTCAATAAATTTTTTTGTTGTTCTATGCTCATTGTTGTGGTAAGCATTTGGTATTTCTTGTTGTTTTATAGATTAAATTAGATTTGGATGTTTGATTGGCAGTTTTTGATTAAAGATAATATAGTCTTGATAGTTTCAGATAAGTATATTGGGATTTTTGTTGATTTAAAAGGTTATTTGGCCCTAAGCGCCTCTTCCACAGACTCACAGAGGGTTTGTCTGCTTATGGCTCTGACACCATGTTGTAATTTTGGTGCCCAATGGTGCCAATCACCTTTCCAGGACCCACACATCTGCAATGATCTATCCCTACCATAGCAACACTCACCTTGAAATTCCCCTGTGCCATGATCACATTACCCCTGATCATCACTTCTGGCATTCATTGAGAATGGCCGTGACATCTGCCTATTGTGCTTTAAATTGACCTTTTGAAGAACAAGTGCCCATCAGTTT